>VXAU01002426.1:34358-61407 GCA_013399695.1 Formicarius rufipectus | reverse complement strand
GGGGGGTGGGCTGCAGAAGGGGGTGTCCTCCCCCGCCCCGATACTTTCGGAGGCTGACATGCCCCTACACCACACAGACACACAGACACACACACCCACACCCACACCCACACCAACACACACCCGTGCCAGCGCAGCCCCGCCCCGAGGGCGGCCGGACCCCTCCTCTTCCTCCGCCTCATCCTCCTCCCCTTCCTCCCCGCCCTGCTGCACTGTGGAACTTGTAGTCCTCCCGCCGCCCGGCACATGGGGCACGACTACATTTCCCGAGGGCCCCCCACATTCTCCTCCTCCTCCTCGTCTGCCGGGCTCGCTGCGGATCTGGTGAGGGCAGCCCCGGGGAGCGCCGGGACCCCCGCACCTCGCCCGGGCGGGCACTGCCTGCAGCCCCCATGCCCGCCACCCACCAGGTACGGGGACCGCAGGGGGCTCGGGGGTGTCCCGCGGCTGATGGGGTGCCCCCGGGGCTGATGGGGTGCCCCCGGGGCTGATGGGGTGCCCAGGATGCCTGGGAGTGTGTCGGGAGTGTGAGTGCCGCCGCGATGCTGGGGATGTGGGGTACCCCCAGGGTAGTGCCCTGTTTCAGGGTGAGCCCCTTCAACACCCTCCTGGTACCACGTACACCCCAAACCACCCCGCAGCGCCCATCCCTCGGGTGGTGGGGGACACACACACACCCCCAAATAGGTGCCCACACGGTGGGCGAGGGTGTATTTCAGGGAGCTTCCCACGTCTTCTTTTAGAGAAGGTGCTCCAGGGACTCGCGCACCCCAGTTCTGCTTGGCGGCTCCCCACGAAGCACATCGTGCTTGGGCAGCCTCACTTGTGTGTCTCCGACACGGGGCTGGGGGCAGAGCATCCCCCCGGCCCCCCCAGTGCTGTCCACGCTGGACTGTGCTGGCCGTGGCTCTGCGGGAAGCTGAGTCTCAGCTCGGCCACGCTGGTGGCCCGTGGCCCGGGTTGACAGCGACATAGCGTGACAGTGATCCGTGACAGCGACCCATGTCAAGGTCAGACCGCGATAACCCGGCGATAAGCAGCGATAACGGCCCGTGCTCTACTCATTTCCCTCCCTCTCCTCCCTCCCTCTCAACCCACTGCTCCCTCTCCCTCTTCCACTCCCCGTCCTCGTCTCTCCCTGGCAGCATAGATGAAGGATGGAGGAGTCCCTGGGACTCAAACTCGCTCTCCTTGAGTAGAGCAGCTCCATGGATATTCTGGAGAGGGTGGAATTGGGTCCGGTCAGATGTATTCTGGGCTGGACTCCCTCCATGTGTGGGGACACACGTGCTGGGAGTTGGGAGCCAGTGTTCTTGGGAACGGTGGCACTGAGCTGCATGCTGGGTTTAGTGCAGATGGATTACTTGGGAACAGGGATGACTGTGTGTGTGTCCATCCTGGATGGACATGACAGGAAATGGCTTGCTGAGGGTGGCAAACATGCCATCAGGGTCCTGACAGGGCTGATCCATGGCAAATAGCTGCTGCAGGTGACATCCACAGCCCAGCTCAGGGACAAGCAGGTGATGGGGCAGAGTCCAGGCACTCGTGGCTGGCAGTGGCTCCGCATGGGTGGCCACTTGAGCAGGGTTGAGCCCCTGCTCCTTGTCCCTTGCCCTTCCTGCCACAGTCAGTGCTCCATCCAGTGCCTGAGCCAGTGCTGGCTTACTGGTGAGAGAGTGCCAAATCCCTGCCCTGATCCCTAGGGATTTGTTTAAGAGGTGGGGGCTGTTTGCCCAGCCACAAGCTCTGGGACACATGTGTTTTGGCGATGCTCAGGCACAGGCACTGAAATTCCATGGGAATGCCCCTGGAGTGGTGAGTCCTCACTGGGGCAAATGGGCACTTTGCTTCCTGCTGCTGCTTTTGCTTTTGGTCCCAACCAGCTTTCCCTGGCTCATATTCCCATTTGTCATGTGCATTATCCAGCAGCAGGGAGGAGCTCCACAGGTGAGCCTCCTAGTTTCACCATGCAGGATCCAGGGGGGTCACAGACTGGAACCATGGACTTGTTTTTTAATGACCATGATTAGTTGATCTGCAATTAGCAGGGTAATCAGGTTTCTGGACCTTGCTCCCGTGGCGTGGATTGGCACACGTGGAATTTTATGGCACAAAAAATACTGTCGGTGATCCGTTGTGAGAGTTGGAAGCACTGGGAGGACACCCAGTTCAGGCCTTCTCCAGTCCCTTCCCTCATCCCATGACTGCTAATCAGGTCTCCTGGCACAGCCAGATTTTCTGGAGCCAGACCTCAGGATCTGAGCTTTTAATCCTCCTCTGGACCACGAATCTCGTGGCATTTTGCATTCCCCCCCCAGGCTGGGCATTGTGTCCCGCTGGGAAGAACCAAGGGGCAGCCGCTTGCCTGTGGCTCAGTTAAAGTCCTGCCAACCACGCAGCTACTGTATGACACAGCGGCCCTGTGCCCAGTGTGCACATTAACTTGCTTCCACAACCACCACATTCCTGGTGGCCGCTGCTATTCCCCTCCGGAGCATCCCGGGCACAGGGCACCTGCATCCCTCTGGGTCTGTAGCTCAGAGGGAAGCATTCCTTGAGGAAGTGGTAAAAGCCTACTGATTCTTACGAAGCAGGAAAAGGAGGTACAAGGATCTGAGGATGCCTCAGTGTGGATCCAGGTGCTTTGTGCGTCCAGGATGCACGTGATTTAAAAATGCTGCACGAAATGACCCCCCTTGCTTTTGCACAGCGAGATGCACGGCTGCTTTTCTGCTTCCCAGAACACCTCCTGTGGAGACGGTAGTGGTATTTATTTGCCTTGCGATTCTGGAGGAATTTTGAGCCCCTGCCAAATGCTGCTTTTTCCCCAGAAACTGCAGTGCCGTGGTTTTCCATGCATCCGAGAGCGCCTGCAGGCAGAGAGGGGCTGCCTGGTCTGGAAAAACCAGTGTAGCTGATGGTTCCTGGGATAACGCCGCTGTCCTGCTGCAGAGCCATGCCCAAGAAGGGTGACGGTGCCAAAAAACCGGCATCGGAGACGGTGCCAGACCAGCACTGGAAGCTACAAGTCTTCTACCTCTGCTTCTATGGCTTCATGACACAGATCCGGCCCGCGGAGAGCTTCATCACCCCGTATCTCCTGGGGCCCAAGAACTTCACCACGGAAGAGGTGAGCCTGTCCCCCACCCTCGTGTCCCCCTTTCCATCCTAGGGCTGCCCAGAACATCTCTCCACGGTTCTGGGGTGCACAGGGGTATCACATCCCGGGTACAGTGACTTGTGATGGTGCTTTGTGGGGGGAGAAGTTGGTGAGGGGTGGGTTGCTGTCTCACTTGGCTGTGAGGTCACCCTGTTCCCTAAGTCCCAGGCTCAATTTGCTGGGGTATAGGACCTTGTGCCCAGGCTAGGAACTGATTTTGGGGGGGCAATGCTTGATCCCTGCCCATGTGGGCAGCCTGTGGGATGGCTGGTGGGTGCTGGGCTGGGAGAATCACCACCTCATCCCACTGGGGCAACCTTTCCAAGCTGGCACAGTGCACTGCTGGGCTGCTGGCAATGATGGGGTTAGACAAGGAGGGGCCACATATCATCCCTTGACCAAGGGATGCTGGCCCCAGTCCCAGCTGGCTGCTGTGTCTGTGGGAATGCTGCATTCCTGGCACAGGAGGGGGCTGAGGGCCAGCCAGACCCCCAGCCTGGTGGTCACATGCCTCCCTGAGGATTTGCTGTGATGGAGATCAGCAGCTGGTGTCCACACAAACCACATTCCTCCAGGCTGGGGGGCATCCTCTGCGATGTATCTAGCGCTTAATCCCTCCTTGCCTGCATGGCAGGTGACCAACGTGATCACACCAGTGTTGTCCTACTCATACATGGCTGTGCTGGTGCCCATCTTCCTGCTGACAGACTACCTGCGCTACAAGCCAGTGCTGGTGCTGCAGAGCCTGAGCCACATCTCCATTTGGCTGCTGCTGGTGTTGGGCACCTCTGTGCTGGCCATGCAGCTAATGGAGTTCTTCTACGGCATCACCATGGCCGCCCGCATCGCTTACTCCTCCTACATCTTCTCCCTCGTCGCCCCGTCCCGCTACCAGCGGATGGCCAGTTATTCCCGCTCCGCTGTCCTCCTGGGCGTCTTCACCAGCTCAGTTCTGGGCCAGCTCTGTGTCACCTTGGGCGGCATCCCCTTCCTCACCCTCAACTATGTCTCCTTGGGCTTTGTCAGCTTCGGCCTCGTCCTCACCCTCTTCCTCGAGCGGCCCCGGCGCAGCCTCTTCTTCAACCGGCCTGGGGGGACTGGTGACAGTGCTGCATCCACTGAGCTGGACAGGATGGCTGAGGGGGGCGGCGGTGGCAGGGCACGGGGCTGGCGGGATGCGGTGCTGTGCCGGATGCTGCGGGAGGTGGGAGCGTTGGCCAGGCAGCCCCAGCTCCGGCTCTGGTCCTTGTGGTGGATCTTCAACTCAGCTGGGTACTACTTGATGCTGTACTATGCACACATCCTCTGGAATGAGATCTCTCCCAGCACAGACAACCGCAGGGTGTACAACGGAGGCGTGGATGCTGCCTCCACACTGCTAGGTAAGCTCGTGTGGGATGGGGACACCGGGCATTTGGTGGGGGGACACCATCATCCCACTGCATGCCCTGGGAGTGGCTGGGGACACTGGTGATGCAGGGTGTCACACCTGTCCTGATGCACCCCTGGGAGTGGCTGGGAACAGCAGGGATGCGGTGGGACACTCCATCCCTCTGCAACCCTTGGAAATCCTTACAGAATTTCTGGGGATGCAGGGAGTGGCTTGGCATTGGGGATGACCTCATCACAACTGGGCTGGGTCCCAGCCTAGGCCAGGTGGTCCCTGAGGTTCTCACAGCATGCTTCATCCCTGCCTAGGGGCCGTTGCCTCCTTTGCCGCCGGCTACGTGAAGATCCGCTGGACGCTGTGGTCAGAGCTGGTGATCGGAGTGGTGACAGCATTCCAGGCAGGACTGCTCCTGCTCATGAACTCCACCACCAACATCTGGCTGTGCTATGTTGCCTACGCCCTCTTCCGTGGCTCCTACCAGTTCCTGGTGCCAATTGCCATGTGCGTGATGCCCCCGGGGACCTGCTCCCAGCCCAGCAGCTGGGCTGATACCAGGGGTTCACCAGTGCTCTCATTTTTCCCAGTTTCCAGATTGCTACCTCCCTCTCCAAAGAGCTCTGCGCTCTGGTTTTCGGAGTCAACACCTTCTTTGGCACTGTGCTGAAGACTGTTATCACCATCATCGTGGCTGACAAGAGGGGCTTGGCCTTATCTGTGCATCCCCAGGTAAGCAATGAGGGGGGGGGCACCTAGGATGGGGGTGGTCCCTGAATGGTGTGGGATGAGGGCAAGGTTTCAGGTGTTGTTCTCTCCCCTCTCCTCTCTTCCAGTTTTACATGTATTTTGGCTACTTCACACTACTGGCTGTGGTCTACCTGCTGGCAGCCATCAGTGTGGGCATTCGGCACAGCCGCCACAGGCAGCCAACAGAGCTGGCCTTGGCCAAGGAGCCGTGCCAGCTGCCCGTGGAGATTCCAGCGCAGGAGAAAAGCCCGGAGGCAGGCACTGTGCGGGCCTGAGCGCTGGCACTGTCACACTGTGCCTGGCTCTTGGCTCCCTAAGTGAGCATCATCATCATCGTCACGGTGTGCTTGGTCTCCTGTCGCACTGCTGGTCCTCGGTGCTGGTCTTTTGAGGATACAACCATTTGGGACGTGTTTTCTGCGCCGTGGAGACAGGGCTGTGTCCCTCCCCTGTCACCAAACACAGAGCAGGGGCAGGATTCCCATGGTGCCACTGTGGGGTACCACACAGGGATATGGATGGGGACCCCATCCCACGGCATCCCCATCATGGCACGGAGCCAGGCTACAAGAGGATGTTTCTTTATTCAGTGCCTTTAGAAAATGGTTTATAGGACACAACCAATGACAAAAAAAATAATATAAAGATCCACAGGCTTTAAATTGCATTAATTACACAAAATACAGTAGACTGTAAGAAATACAGACCATGTGACTCGCACAGCTTTTATGGTAATAATTTCCATACAATAACAAAAAAAAGCTAGTTACAGATTTCTCTTTTTCTTTTTTTTTTTTTTTTGGTTTTTTTTTTAGCACCTTGGATTTGCCCACACCAATTCCAACCAACTTTGCTGTGCCTTCACCACTCGAGCCCAGCAAAGGTGGCACGGGGAGGGGGATGGCAGTGCGTGCCCTCGGTACCACACGTGCTCAACACGCACACGCACATAAACACATGCCAAGAGCACACCTGGCCACACGTCAGGGCCACCCCATCACCCCTGAGATGACTGTGGCTGTACGTGGGCTGTGGGGGCACAGCCAGAGGGTCCCAAGGGTGTGTGGAGGGGTTGGGGGAGACCAGACCCCCCACTAGAGCTCTACTGGCTGCAAGGTGGAGGTGAAGATGATGATGGAATGGTCCTTACCTGGGGAGGACAGAGACCATCTCGGGGAGCCCCAGTATCACCACGGGACAGTCCCTTGGGTGGGATGCTGGGGTTTTGACTGGAGAAGACCCCATGGCCCCAGCACTAGGGATTTGGGTGCAGCCCCAGGCTCCTGCTGAGGATGATGTGGGGCAGGGGTGCTGGTCAGAAAGCACTCACAGGCTTCTGGGGAGGGCACCCCACATGGCAGCGCTGAAATCTCCCTGCTGAGCATCCTGCCAGCTGAAATGAGCATCTGAGCAGGTGGGGGAACAAGCTGAAGTGGTTAAATATTAGGAGTTAGAAGAGGAGTGAGGGGAGGAGGATGAGGATGGGGAAGGCAGCCAGCCCATGGCTGCCCTGCCCCAAGTAGGACCCCAGGCCCTGCCGACCCAGGGCAGGAGCCATGGCAATACTCTTTGGCTTCAGGTCTGCGGGGGAAGAAAACCCTGCGGGGCGAGAGCAGGTGCATGGAGGGGGCTGAGGACCCCAGGGGTGCTGGGGTGCAGGGTCCCCGACCCTCCCTGGGGAGATGGGGGTACCCAAGGGATGGGAGGGCAGGTATCACTTTTTGGCGGCGGTCATGAAGCTGTTCTCAATGCAGAGGACGATGAAGGCATGCTGGCAGCTGCTGGCCACCTGCTCCAGCAGTTTTCCAGAGGACAGCGAGGAAGCCTGGCCGGTCACAGCGCGCTCCTCCGTCCGCCACGTCTCACAGTAGCTCTCAGGCAAGCGCCGGCCCTTGGCATCTGAGCCATGCCAGACACTCTTCTGTGGCCTGGGAGGACGAAAGGTGGGGGGCTGTTGCTGCCCCTCCCATGCTCCAAACCCCATTTCCCTGTAACTCAATGCTGCACTCACCATCCTGCATCCCGCAGGACATCCCGGCCATCGAAGGAGAGGATGTGGGCACCAGCTCGCAGTGGGGCCCCGCTGCCCGTGAAAAGGGCTTCCCAGTTACTGAAGAGCACTTCATCCTGGTGGGTAGGGTGGGAAAGCGAGGGAGGGTTACCCCTGCCTTCACCCCAAGAGCATCCCAGGAGCTACAAGCCCCAGCAGTCTCCAAGAAGCAGATGCTTCATGGATGAATGGGATGCTCTGCACCCCAGACCTTGACAGTGCTGGGTTAATGGCTGGACTCTACAATTTTAGAGGTCTTTTCCAACCATAATGAGTCTGTGATCCCATTCTATGATCCCTTGTAGCTCATGGAGGGTCGGAAAGGGGATGGGGGACACACCTACCCGGAGGTTGACGATGGGGACGGTGGCGCGGTCGGCCCTGCGCACGATGCTGTAGAGATCCTGCAAACGTGAGGAGAGGAAGGCACGGAAGGTGCCGGCCAGCCCGACCTGCCGGGCTTGCTGGAAGCACTGGAAATCGGCGCCCCGGATGCCACGCATCCCACCGCTCAGCGGGGTGTTCAGGGCCACCAGGTGAAGCTGCCAAGAGGGGGACAACAGAGCTTGAGGGCCATGGCTTTGACCATCACCATCACCTCCCCTCGGCCAGCACATGGCACTCACAGCGGGCTGGAAGTCCTGGTGTACGTGGGCAGCCACAGGAGCTGGATCTGGCCGGCGGTGGATGTAGTAACTGTTGAGGAGCTCGTGCTGGTGGTGAAGCAGGGGTTGGTCGGGCAGGCGGTGCTGGTTGGCCACCACCTCGTCCCCACGCCAGGGTCGGGCAGTGGGCGGGGGGACGTGGTTGCGGAGGGGGTGCAGGGGACCACGGGGCTGGGTGCCAGCATAGTGGAGGGTGGGTGGCTTGTCGTACACCTCGTTGTCCTGGGCAAGGGGAGACAGGCTGAGGGTTGGTGGGGATGGGGGTGGGGATGGTTTGGAGTAGAGATGGATGTGGTTGGGGATGAATGGAGGTAGGGATGGAGGTGGTTGGGGATGTATGGAAACAGGGATAGAGATGGAGTACGTTGGGGATGAAATTGGAAATGGTTGGGGATGAATGAGGATAGGGATGGGATGGAGATGGTCGGGGATAGATGTGAAGATGATTGGGGATGGAAGTGGAGATGGTTGGGGCTGGGTTGGGGACCGATGGAGAAGGGGCTGGTTGGGGATGGATGGAGAAGGGTATGAAGATGGTTTTGGATGGAGATGGTTGAGGATGTAAGAGGATGGAGAATGGGGATGGGATGAGGATTAAGGATAGGGACGGAGATGGGGGATAAGGGTGGGCATGGGGAACGCAGGACTCACCAGAGCTGAACTGGGGATCAGGTTGTGCTCCTCCAGCTGCAAGGGCATGGCACATCAGACCCCAGGTGCCCCCCCTCTGCTCCTCCTCGCACACGGGTTGGGGGACCCCCGAGCATCACCAGGAGTCATCACTGAACCCCCAGGGTGGTGCTGTCTGCACTCCCTGAGAGCCAGGCGCTGCAACCCAGGACAGGGCTCCCCTCCAGCCAACCCCACTCACCAGCACCCGTCGGAAGCCCCCGCGCAGGCGGACGTAGAGCTCTTGCCGGTCGGTCAGGAAGACGAGGTTGCCCTCGGGCAGTTCATGCGCAGAGCTCAGCATGGCCTGGTACGTTGGCACGGCACGGAGCTGCGGGCACAGCCCGGCCAAGGGTTCAGGGACCAGCTGGTCAGCCCAGCTGCAACCCCCTGCCCAGAGCCCTGACTCACCCCTAAGGACATCCCACTAGCACCTGGTGGTCCGGGGGGTCCCGGTGGTCCTGGGGGTCCAGGGATGCTGATAGCTGTGGGGGGAGAAGGGTGAGATGTAGAGCAATGCAGCATGGGGAGGGATGTAGAAGTGCAGGGAGGGATGCATGGGATGCAAGGAAGGGCATGGTGGGGTGCAGGCAGGGATGTGTCAGGTGGAGTGAGGGATGCAGGGAGTGCAGGGAGGGATATCGGGACGCAGAGAAGGATGCTGGGATGGAGGAGGGATGTGGGGGGTGAACAGAAGGATGTGGAGGTGTTGGGTGGAGGGATGCAACAGGGCAGGTACTCACCTTGCCTGTGGGGACCTGGGAAGGAGGGTGGACCAGGGGGGCCAGGAGGTCCAGGGGGGCCCTGCCGGCCCTCATATCCAATACCAGGGGGACCCTGAGGTCCAGGAGGCCCTGGTGGCCCGACAATACTGTCCCCCTTGGGACCCTAGGCAGTGTGAGAGAACATTCCTTGGAGCTAAGCCCCTAGGGATGCCACCCCTCCATGCCCCCCTTGCTCCCTGCCCCATGAGGTACTCACCGGTAGCCCAGGGTATCCCTGGGGCCCCGGAGGCCCTGGCAGCCCAGAGACACTGGCACTGTAGAGCGGGGTGCTGCCTGGCTCACCCTTCTCACCCTTGGGACCTGCATCCCCTTTGTCACCCTGTGGGATGGCACAGCCTTAGGATGAGTGGCTAGGGCACACCCCAGTACCCCAAACTGTGCCAGGTTCCAGCCACCAGTTTGCAAAGACCTTACCCGCAGGTTGGCACCAAAGTGAGTTGGATCATAGGGGAAGTGGCCTGTAGAAAGAGGGAAAGGAGAGGAGAGTGGGGATGGATACAAGCCACCCCTTGCCCGCCTCTACATGTGAGGACCCATCACCCACCTGGGGGTCCTGGGGGTCCGGCATCACCTTTCTCTCCCTTTTGTCCTGGGTACTGGTGGAAACCTGTGAGCAGCAGCAGAGATGCCATCTCAGAGCTGAAGCATCCCAGCCCTAAGAAAGTGGGCTTCCCCCCAGCCTTGCCTTCCTGAGGTTCCCCAAACTGCCCAGAGGGGGTTGGGAGAGAGGTACCCCCTTACCAGGAAACGCTGGCAGTGCAGGATGGCTGGAGTCGCTGAAGGTCTGTGGAGATGCAAAGGAAGTTGCTGCAGAGACAACAGCATCCTTGGGGATCCCCCCCTCAATGCTGGTGACAGTCCAATGTGCCAGCCCCAGCCAGGATGTCACTGGAGTATCCTCTATGCTCTCCAGCCAGGCAGAGGGCACTGGGGGACCCAGTCACCAGCACCTCCATTACGGTGGTCCCGTTGCTACTCACGTTGCCACTGTTGTAGGCTATGCTTCCAGGTGGCCCAGGGGGCCCAGGGGGTCCTGGGGGTCCTGGGGGACCCTGTGGAGGGCGAGATGTGTCAGGGTCCTGAAAAGTGGGTAGTCCCCACCATGGGGCAGGACACCGGGGCCATGTCCTGCTCCAGAGGGGCAACCAGTCCCTGAGAGAGGGAGACATGTGCCCTTTGCCAAAGAGATTGGGGTACTCAGGGAGACCCTCGGTGTGTTTCCCCCACTCTGCAGGGCCAGCAGCTGGGGGGCCACAGCAGTGCTCACCCGCAAGCCCAGCACATCTGCGGGGTCACCCTTCTCGCCCTTCAGCCCGTTCATGCCAGGACGTCCCTGTGGATGAGCAGCACAGATGAGCCTCGTCCCCGTCCCCCTGCCAACCCCTGGTGTCACATCTGATGCTCCAGAGTCACCTCTGACACTCTGGCATCGCCTCCGACGCCCCGGCATCACCCCATCCCTCAGGGACACGGTAGGGTTTGGGGTTCAGTGGGTGCAGGATGTGCAAACGAGGCAGGGGGATGGGGTGGAGGCGATGGCCGAGGAGACAAACAAACCGGGAGCAGGTCTTACGGGTCTGCCCGGAAAGCCGATCTCTCCCTTCATCCCTGCTCGTCCCTGGGGACCCTGGAAGGGAGAGAAGATGAGGATGAGGATGCTCAGTATGGGGGCACCCACTGTCTCCCTTTGCCCAGGATCATCCTTGTCCCTCCCTGTGGGATACAAGGAGGAAGGTGATGGTGACTTACCGATGGTCCCATTGGTCCCTGCAGCCCCGGCTCCCCCTGCAGACAATGGAGAAGGAAAGAGCATCATCACCACCAGGACTACCTGGCAGCTGTCACATGGTGATGTGCCCCACTGTTCCTGCCATGCTCCCACCTTTTCTCCTTTGACCTTTGCAGTGACCATGGTCCCATCAGGGCTGATGATGACACCAGGCTCCCCCTTCTCTCCCTGAAAGAGAGGAGGAGGTGTGAGGGGACATGGAGGGATCAGGCTCCCTCCTGTGCCAGGGCTGGTATCACCAGCAGGACCTGGTGGCCAGGTAGGATGGGGGACCAGAAGAGTGACCCCCGCCCGGGGGTGGAGGTGGCCCAGAGCAGTTACCTTCAACCCTGGGGAGCCCTGGGGACCAGTTGACCCTGGGTCTCCTTTTGGTCCCACTGGACCCTGCAGGGAGAACACAGAGCCCGCTGTCATTCCCAACCCACCAACAGGAAACCCCAAACCAAAGTGCAGCAGGACAAGCAACCAGAGCTGTAATCGAGGCCACCCCTGTGGTCCCCAGATGTGCCACTGACTCACCGGGAAGCCAGCATGGCCTGGTCTGCCCTGCAGAGAGAAGCAGAGATGCTTCTAAGAGCAAACCGCCTCTTTCCAAAAAACAGAGTGCCCTTCTGGCACTGCTGAAGGGTGGGCACAAGTGGCAGGAGAGCACCTACCTCTGGACCAGGAAAGGCCATCAAAGACCTCTGTAAAAAGAAACAAAATGAGGCTTTTCACTCTGATGTTTGCTCTGCAGGTCAGAGCTCCTGAAGAAGTCTCCCTCCTTCCCCCCACATGATGGACACTGGGAAGACCCCTTCCCCCACCCCAGTTTTAGCTTCCCCCAACTGTGCTGAAGCCAGGTGCCACCACTTACATCTTCACCCGAGACAGTGATGACCTGTCCAGGGGGACCAGGTGGCCCGGGGGGGCCAGGCAGGCCCACACCATCTTGTCCTGGCTCTCCCTGGAAGACACAAGCCATCAGTCCCATGGCCACCACAGGCTGATCCCAATCCCCAGCTTGGTGGCACCCACCTTCTCGCCGGGGCTGCCTTTGTCACCTTTGGGTCCCTGGAAGGAGAAACAGGCAGGGGTGAGCTTCCTGCTTGGCACCATATGGAGCCAGACTCTGGCTCACTAGCAGAGACCCTCTCCCATCTTCAGCTCAGCAAAATCCTTTAGGCCACCCTACTCTACCTCCAAGGTCCAGGCAGCAAGCCAGGCTGTGGCAATTTTGGATGGAGGTGGTAGCAAGTGGGGTGGCAAGGTGATGGGGACAGGTCCTGAGGTGTGTGAGCACCCCTGGCACGCAGTGAAATGGGTCCCAGAGCAGGGAGGGGGAATTTTGGCTGCTGGGTGTGGAGCTGCTGCAATCAAGGGTATTCTGCCTGCAGTGCAAGGGCTTTTGGCACTGAGGGGCTGATGTTCCTACCTGTGGTCCAGGGAAGCCCTCTAGGCCAGGGCGGCCATCCACACCAGGCATGCCAGCATCTCCCTGCAATGAGGAGTGGGAAAGGGCAGGATGCAGTAGGGAGCATCCGGCCCTAGGCTGGGGAGCACAGAAGTCCTGCCTAGTGCCCTGCAAACCCAGGTGCTGGCACACAGCCCCATTCCAATCTGCCCATGCTCCTACCTTTGGTCCTGGCAAGCCAGGCTGCCCGGGGCTGCCAACCTCACCCTGCAAGGAAAGAAGTGTTAGAGCATGGGCATTCCTATAGGCTGCCTGTAGGCATCCTGCACTGATGGAGCCAGGGTGAGGAAGATGCTGCAAGGGTTCCTCACCTTCACCCCTGGCAGTCCTGGCACCCCCTGCAAGCAACAAGGAGATCATGAGGATTGTGTGATGGCAGGGGACATGACTGCAGGCAATACCCCAGGGAGCCCAAGATGGAGAGGGCAAGAATGGAGCTACCTGTGGTCCTTCAGGTCCAGGTGGTCCAGGGGCGAATGACAGCCCTGAGCCCTCCATGTCACCCTAAATGGGAGGAGAAGGGGCTAGGTCACGTCTGTACCTGGTCCAGGTCATCCTACCCACCATCTTGGCAGTGCCCACTTACAAATCCAGCCTCATAGCCCGGCCCTGGCAGTCCTGGGGGCCCAGGGGGCCCTGGCTGCCCTCGAGGTCCAATGGGACCAGGAAGGCCAGCTAAGCCCATTTCTCCTGGGGGTCCTGCTGGTCCTGTTTCTCCTTTGTTGCCCTGAAAAGGGGACAAGAAGGCGACAGATGGAAGGTGAAAATGGTCCCGGCCTGGAGCCTGCAAGCCAGAAGCAGTACATCCCCTCCCAAATCCCCTTTGGGATAGGACACAGATGTTCTCCCTGACACTCCCCCGTCCTGGGGCTTTGTGGGAAGGGGCATTACCCAGCTCAAACATCTTTCATCCCACCATCTCCCCATGTAATGTCAACAGTGGCCACCAGAGGCTTGTCTAAAATCATAAATGGGAATAGTTTTGCACATCTGGTTGGCTCTGATGCTGCAGCAGAGCTCAGTGCCGAGGTGGGATGCTCACAGGCATCCCTGGGCCTCATGACAGGTCTTGGAGCACCAGGATCAGTCCTTATACCCACTGCCACCCCATCTGCTCCCTGGGTGCCGTCAGAAGATTAGAATTAAGAAACCATAATTTTTGAGGTTCTTGCCCCCAGCTGAGGCTGCAATGGATAGGTCATCCCAAGGGGCAGCCTGGCTCCTAGCAAGCCTTTGCTTCTACCCTTGGGGATGCGGGGTGGAGAGAAGCTGGAGCAGGCAGGAGAGAGGGATGCACAGATGGTGTGTTTCCCAGTGAGATGTGGGCACCCAAAGCCCTCCCAGGCAAACCCTCCTGTGCCTTGAAACACTCCACTTGGCTTTGCTGCCTGCTTCCTGCTGCAGCAGCACTTGGAGCAAAGGCAAGACAGGCTGGCAGGACCCTGGTGAGCATCCTTTGGGGGTCAGCAGCTCCATGCACACTTGAGCTGTGGCACTGACCTGGGAGGGACCCGAATACCAGCATCTCCCTCTCCATTACCATGCAAGATGGTCCCCCAAGAAGCATCCCTGCCCCCAGTCTGCAATGGACAGGGGATTCCCCAAAAACACCCAGCCCAGGCACAGTACCTTGGGTCCCGGTACACCAGGGAGGCCGAGGTCACCCATGTCACCCTAAGGAGGAGGAGGAGGGAGAAGAGGGTGTGAAGAAGCTGACCAGTTCCACACACAATCACAATGGTGCCCTGCAGCCCAGGAGCTGGACATGCCAGGGATGTACCAGGAGTGTCAGCTGCCCTGTGGGAAAGCCATGACATGCTCCTGGGACACGTGGGCCACAGGACACTCACCCGCTCTCCTTTGGGTCCTGGCTGCCCAGCCTCCCCATCTCTTCCTGGAGGACCTTGAGGACCCTGAAAGATTCCAGGAGCTGGTTCCACACAGGGAAACCCCATGGGGCTGGTGGGCACTGAGCACCCCCACCACCACAGGGTCATCCTGGGATGGGTCCCCTTGGCTACTCCATACACCTACCACTGGCCCTGGGGGGCCAGGGATCCCATCCCTGCCTGGCAGCCCCGGTGGTCCTGGCAGGTCTGTGCGGTTCATCCCAAATCGTCCTGGCTCCCCTGGCAAACCAGGTACTCCAGGTGGCCCAGGGGGACCGGGCGGCCCTCGTGGACCCTAGAAGAGAAAGGGGGGCCATAGGTGAGGGTGTCCCCATGGAGGAGCAGGCTGGACACACTCACCCACACTCACCCGCAGGCTTTCCAGGTCGCCGCCAAAGCCAGAGCCCTCCATGTCAATGAAGGTCTGAGGGAGAAGCAGGAGGGTGATGTCAGGCACAAGGGGGCTGCCCAGGGCTGGCAGCACCATCCCGCACCTCTAGGCCTTGATGGACCTCCACATCCCTCAAAACCCCGTGTCTCAGGGGGCACCCACCAGCTTGTCATTCTTGGAGGTGGGTCCTGGTGGTCCTGGAGGGCCAGGAGGTCCAGGGGGTCCCCTTGGCCCCACGCCCGGGTCACCCTGGCACAGAGGAGAGACCGCGGTTTGTGGGTGCAGCCCAGTTGACAGTGAGAGGAAGAGAGGGAAGCAGCATGTTCTGCCCCCCAACACCAGCACTGGTACTCACCTTCTCCCCCTTCAGACCCGGCTCCCCCGGCATTCCAGGGAACCCCTGGGGCCCCATCTCACCCTGTGAAGGGGAGCAGGGAGGGGTATCAGTGGGTGGCAAGGCAAGGGGGTGTCCGTTCCTCATTACCCCACCACACCCGCACCCCACTTACAGGTTTGCCATCCTCGCCAGGATCTCCCTAGGAATGGCAGAGAGGGGACAGGTCAGTGTGCAGGTGGGTAGGATGGAGGCACAGGGGACATCCCAGGGATGGGGGACTCGACTCACAGGTTCGCCATCCCTGCCAGGGGCTCCATCTTTCCCTGGTGGCCCTGGGGGACCAGTGACCTGCTCCACCACCGAGCCATCAGTGTGCCGAGAGAGGGTCCCAGGCGGGCCGGGGTCACCTGGCTCTCCTTTTTGGCCCTTAGAGCCAGGGTAGCCAAATCCAGCACTGCCCTGAGGAGGGAAGGGAGATGTGGATGGGTGTCACATCTCCAAGGTGGCAACCCAGGGAAGGCATGGCTTTGTCCCAGCTCACCCAGCAATGCTCACCTTGATGCCCAGGTCTCCTTTCTCTCCCTGAGAATCAGAAACAGAGTGCAGCAGGTGTCAAACATGGACATGTCACTGAGACCCTTGAGGCCTGCACTGACACCATGCTCTCACCCACCTTTTGGCCCTTGACACTGCCTGTTCCTACGATACCACCAGTCCCTGAGTCCCCTTTCAAGCCACGTTCACCTTTCTCCCCCTTTTCACCTTTCGGGCCAGCGCCTGTGGGAAAGGAAAAGAGATGTGGTTGTGCTTGGGCATGGCCATGGCACCATGTCCTCACTTGTGTGCCTCTGGGAAGGGGAGAGCTGCTGGAATTACCTCCCGTGGAGACCCGCAGTGACTCCTCTGCTCTGGTTCTCTCGGCTTGCTGCAGGGATCCCCCACTGCTCCTCGGCCCACTGCTCCCCACCACGGGGGGAGAGGTGACAGGGACAGCATCCACCAGCCCTGGGACACCCTGCGCAAACAACCAGGGGACACCATGGTGCCATTCACCTCCCAGTGCTTTTCCGTAAGGAACAGATGCCAGGACACCACGAAGCATCCAGTGACTGTGACCATGGAGGGCACTCAGCCCTCCTCGCCACTAAAATTTTGAGGTGCAACACCTGAGAGCAACAACTCACCCCGATCTTCCCTGAGGGTTGGTGTCCACCTTCTGCCCCGCTGCCGAAATCACCAGAGACCTGCATGGAGCAGGGACGAGAGGTGAGATGGGAGCATGGTGGGGGTCCCCCTCGAGCCTGCCCCGGCCAGGCTGCCAGCACTCACCTCTGTGTCATCATCCTCTTCCTCGCACTGGCGCTCGGCCGCCCGTGGGTCCCCTCGCAGCTTCAAATCAGCAATGACCCCCTGGAAAGAAAACCACAGACAGGTGGGTGACATGGACAGACGTGTGCCACAAGCCACCCTGTCATGATGTGACCCATTGTGCCACTTGGCCACCACATCCTCGAGTGGCAGGAGAGGGATGGATGAGATCTGTTGTCAGCAGTGCGAGTAGTTGGAGGAGGTCACCACCCACCTGGGGGCATTTGCTTGCAAGAGGANTTATTGTATATCTTTAACATATCTTATATCTTTAACTTAATCTACTTATAATGTATTCACATTATAATGTCACAGTCACTGCATATATAATTATATATCATTATATATAAATTATATATTAATATATATATTAATTACGTGTTATTTATAAAATATATCATTATAATGTCACTGGCTGAACTGCAACTGTCCCTGATCCTTGTTTTCTTAAGCCCATCATGTTTCCTTGCCCAGACATGGTGCACCATGCTTTCAAGCCAGTCCAAATATTATTTTAGGTGTCTTGCCCAGAGAACAGACACTGAGCCGGGAGGTATCTCCCCTCACTGAGCTTGTTTCTCAGCGTGGTCCCTCGCTCTTCCTCACCAGGATCAAAGGGATGGGTAGCATCACATTCTGGCAACATCCCACCCCAACAGCATCCCTGTGTCCCACCTCAGCAACCAAGACCTCAGCTGTGTTCTGGAATGTGCTGGGTGACCTCACTTGCATGGGCAGTTGTGGGGTTCAGGTTGTTACCCACACACGCTCCCCAGCTGAGACAAGGATGCTACGGGTGTTTGCATCCTTAGGGAGGGATTTGTGGTGGTTTCTTGTCCAAACAACTGGCCTGGATACACACAGTGTTTGCAAAATCCAAATAAATGGTAAGGTCAGTGAAGATTATCCTAGGAAATACAAAAAACGGGCTGCAGGGACTGGGACCTGCCAGCAGTCCTTGCATGGGACAGGGAGCCCTTGGGAGAAGAGAAACAAGGAGCACGGCCACAAAGGTCCCTGTAAAAGCACAGCTGGGCAGCTGGGCAAGTCCTGGCCCCTTCCTCATCCCTCCTGGTGCCAGCTCTGGTACATGGCTTGTCAGGCCATGCTGGTGGTGCTGGGCAGGGGCTGCAAGCTTGAAACCTGGGGCTTGCCAGAGGCATCAGAAAAAATCCAATTCCAAGCCCTGAACCAAGGCATCCCCATGAGGGATGGTAATAGGGGCCCCTTTTCAGCCTGTTTGCTCCAATAACGGGGGCAGCAGCACTGCAGATCTTAAAATGAATCCAAAGAATCATGGAGTCATTTAAGGTTGGAAAAGCCCTCCAAAATCAAGTCCAACCATTTCCCTAGCACTGCCAGATCCTCCACTAAACCACATCCCCAAGTGCCACATCCAGCTGCAAACAAATGCTCCTGCCAGACCCCATCTGAGACCCCATTTACCCTCTTAGTCACTGCTGTCCCAGGGGCTTCTGCCTCACCTGCAGGCTTTTCCCTCCCAGGTTTCATGCCACTGACACAAAGGCATCTCTGGAAGGGGTGGAGGGGCCAGGACACCCCTCCAGCTGCCTTGCCAGCAGCTCATCCTGCGGCTTGACCCAGGGCCAGGTTTTAATCTGCTCGATGCCCTGTTAGTTCCAGATAACACGAGTCAGGGCTGGACAGTGACGGAAACACCACGAGGCAGTCAGATGCTGCTCGCCTCTCATCCAGCAAAGGCAGTCAGAGTCCTTCCCTCGATGGCCAGCTATTCCCCATGGGAAAACCGGGGGTGGGCAGTGGGATCGGGGGTTTGGCAAGCTGGGGAGCATCACCTGCTAAAAGGGTCTGCTCTGCTCCAAGCTGTTGCTTTGCCTCCCATATGGTGCCAAACTGCCTCCAGCTGGGGAGAGGAGCTCATCCAGGGCCATGACCCGGCCCTCCCAACGTGTTCAAGAGCAAAAAAATTGCTCTTCAAGAGGAAAAAGTGGCTCTTCAAGGGACCTGCCTGAATCCCAGTGCAAACCAGCCTGTAGCCCATCAATGATTAACCCCTTCCTGGGGGAGCTTTCCCTGCCCAAAGCCATTCAACCGGGCATGTGGCAGCACAGTCAAGATGATGTTTAAGCTCAGAAACGTGCTTTGCAAAGCTTCAAGGAAAAAGCACTGCTCCCCTCGGCAGAGCCTCTGTTGCTGGGCAAATCCTGCTCAGCTCATGAGAAACCTGAACATTCCTCTTCCCAGGCACTGCAGGGGATTTCCATGTCAGTTGGGCATTTCCCCCACACTTTCCATAAACCTTATCTAGAACATGAGTCCTGCTCAAAGCACAGGCTGAGCTATCACATCCCTCCTCACTCTCCAAAGTCTTCCTGGAGATACCGCTCAGCATCCGCCAACAAAGATATGCTCCAGCCCAAGCATTTTTCCCACTAAGAGACATTTTCCCAGCCAAACCATCTCCTCCACCAAAGGAGTTGGGTATTTTTAGCAATGGTGAGATCTGAAGAGGCTCCACTTGTTTGCTAGGAAAAGGCACAGGCAACGGTGGCTGCTGTAGCGCAATCCCACAGTCCTCCTGCCAGCCCACCTTGGGAGCTTTGCCTTGGTGAGCCCCAAGACAAAAAAGTTAGTGGCATCTCAAGACACCTTTCCCCTCGTCTTAGGTGTCCCCTTACCCAGGGACACACAGGGAGCATGGATGCTGGTTCTCTTCCAGGCAAAGAAGTTGGTTCAACAGGCACAGCCGGTGTCACATCTCTCAAGGCTTCTTGGAGATGCACCTTGGGGTGACCCGAGGCCTTACCTGGTATTTATCCGGGTCAGCCCCTCCAGCCTGAGCAACAAAGAGCCCAGAGCCATCTTCCAACTCCATCTCATCTGGGGAGCGCTCAAACCGGACCCGCTCATGCTCCTCGCAGTCCAAGTAGAGGATGACTTCATCCTCCTCCACGCTGATGGCAAAGCGTGTCCACTGGTTGAGCAACGTGGGCACAGTGAAGGTGGCTGCCGGGTACGAGATGTGCGAGCCTGGCTCCGTGTAATAGAAGATGATCTGCTGCTTGCCTGCCCGCAGCTCCGAGAGCTTGACGCCCACATAGATGATGCTCTGCGAGGAGTCCGTGATGGCAAAGAGCACGCCAGCCCGGGGGGTGGTGGGCTGGATGTGGAACAGGAGGGAGAAGTCCCGGTAGAAAGGGCTTGGGAGGTGGTACCGGGCCACCTGGCCCGTGTTGGCATTGGGACCAAAGACGTAGCCAGGGTTGTTGTCAGGGCCATAAATTTTGAGGATCTCCTCTGGAGGTGGGTCTCCGATCAGCTCCAGGAGGCTGACCTCAGTGTTCAGGTTCTCTGCAGGAGGAAAGGAAAGGGGATGGTCACAACCGGTCAGGCAAAGATGGTCACTTAACAAAGCACCTTGAGGGGACACCCCCGGCCATGCCTCCCACACACACTCTTCAATGGCTCCCTCTTCTCTTCCTCCCCAGGGAAGGAGATTTTTCCTTCAGGCTGTGGGTCGGCCAAGGCAGCAACCTTGAGCTACTCCCATCACACCATTTGGATGCGACTCCCCAAATGCCACCCAATCCCTGCAGCTGGCCCTCCTGTCACAGCTGGGACACTAGAGAATGGTTTGGGTTGGAAGGGACCTTACACATCATCCAATTACAATTCCTCTGCCATGGGAAGAGAGACCTTCCACTAGACCAGGTTGCCCAGAGTTCCTTGAGATGGGATAAAACCAAAGGGATCTTGTCCATGGAGGGGGGACACTGCCAGAGCACCAGGATGCTGAAAGACCAGGGAGCCCTGAGGAATGTGTTGCATCCATACCCGCTCTGGGGTCACAGTGACCATTCACGTCATTCTGGGACGGGATCCTATGGTCATCCCAGCTGGGAATAAATCAGAACCATCCCCTCGCAGCACCCTGGGAACATGACTCAGGCTAGTGTGCCCTGTCAGCTTCCCAGATGCTCTCAATTTGGAGGTCGCCTCCTTTCCCAACTCCTATTGAGATTTAGGGAATTAGGGAAGTTCTGCTGGAGACTGTCTCTCCTGCCCAATGCAGCTGAACATCTGGTCGGGGCGAGCCGGCCCTCGTCCGCCAGCTCCTGTTGCTTTGGCAGCCAGCACATCCTCATCGCCCACACACCGGGCGCTGGATTCCTCCTCTCCTATGTCAACTGCTCGGGGTCAGTGCCAACTCCATGGGAGTGAACACGCCGGGTGCTTTTTAACCTCTCATTTCCTGGGAGTGAGGAAACCCAACCACCTTGGCTCTGAAACAGCTGAGGAATCTGCACTGGGAATGAGTGTTCAGTGATTTTGGCCCCATCCCGAGTTAGGAGCAGGAGCTGACACAATTCAATGTCCCCAAATCCATCCCTAGTTTTCACGGGAGCAATGGGGAGTATGGGGAATCAGGCATGTATCCTGGGGTATCTTGGGCTGAACCCAGGAGCATCATCCAGGAACCTCCATCCTGCTCTAGAGCCAGGCATTGTCCTCCAGAGCTCTTAAAAAACCCCTAAATTTAAAAAAAAAGGAAAAAAAAAAAAAAAGAAAGAAAGAAGGAATCAGCCCAGCCTTGCCCTGCCTGGAAGGAAAACACATCTCCTGGGATGGTGTTGAAAATCTGGGTGCCTCTTCCAAAGCCTGGGGGACATGGAGCTGTATTCCCAGCCTCCCACCACTGCCAAGCCCCAGTGCCCAGTCCCATGACAGGGATCCAGCAGTGGGGACATCAGAAATACCACTGGATAAAGGTGGGGGCAAGTTTTTGCTCTGCCAGACCCACTGATCCTGTCCGGAGCTCTCAAACTGCTCAGTGTCCACACTGCTTCCACAGCCCCAGTCTCTTCCAAGTCTGGCACCCCAAAACCTCCCTGCTGGTCTTCCACCACTTCTAGACCCCTCCTCTGTCCTGCACTGGGATCTGGCTTCCCCATGGGGCATCCTCAGTCTGCTTGAAGGGGAACCTCTGGACCTTGGAGCTCACCATCCTTTAGAGCCCAGCACCCTTTCACACCCAGATGTGCACAGGCCTACACCAAAAATGATGGGGCGAGTGAGTGGGGCTCCCCCAGATCCACAGACTGTCACCCACCCATGAGTCACCCCCTCCTCAGGTCCCCTGCAAGCTTGCTCTGATTACAAATGCCAGGATGCAGGAATAGAGCTTATCCGGGGTTGAAGGAAGCCAAATTCTCAGCAGCTTTAGGGGAAAAGGAAACCAGAGCTTCCTCATGGGGATCCACACGGGTGTAAGAGCCAGCACTGCAATTCCTGCAGCCAGACAAGTCATTGTGTCCCCCCCTCGGGGTTTGGGATGATGGGGGACATGCTGAAAGAGGCTTTTGTTAGCAGTGCAGTTTTCAACCACGCTCCCATTGGAGCTGCAGCCAGCGCTGGGGGCCTCCTTTCTCTCCAAACATGCCACTCGCCCCCGAGTCCACAGTGGGAGCTGGGTGCTAGCACTTCCCAAAGCAGAAGGAGACACACCTTTTCCCTGCACGACAGCAGGCAAAGGCTGGATGGGGACTGGGGAGCAGAGGGGTAAAGGGAGACCTCTTCAAATGTCTGCTCCCCTCCAAAAGCCAAGTGCCCCTTCTTATCCACCAAACCTTTCAGGCCATGCCTGCTTTTTCCAAAAGGTATCCAGAGCCCAAATATCGCAGCCCATCAAACCTGTGGCAAACTGGTAGCACCCACTGTTTGGAGAGACGGCAGAGGCCACAGTGGGTTTGGTACTGGCACAGGACGGCTGTGGGGATGTCTCTTGCTGCAGTTTTTCTCCCATTGGAAAGGTGCCCAGGATGTCCAACTCTGCCATGACCTTCCTGGCTGGCCTGAGCCCAGGCTGCCAGCGTGGGGTGCAGGGAACCTCCATCATGCAGGAGTATCTCAAGTCACTTCCTGACGGGCTCCACAGCCCCCACATCCCCCACTCATTCCTGACGCTGTCCACCCGAGACACCCAGGCGAGGTCTTGGAATGGTATGTGCCTCCCCTCTGAGCATCCCCATGATCCCACTGCATCCCCCCCGGTGAACAGAGCCCCTTTGACACTGAGGGGACCATGTGTGGGACTCTTGTTTGCCACCAACCCCCACACCCCAACCCCTAACTCGCCCCTCTGGCTCCTCAGTGGCATCTCCCAGCTATCACTCGAGGGCACGGGGGGGCCAGCACGGGAACACAGCCTCATTCAGAGGGTTTGGTGGGGAGACCTCCTGCTTTCATCCCAATGTGCATTTCTTCAGGCACCAGTCACCCAACCCACTCCCATTCCTTCACCCCCATGGCCCCAGGGGCACATCTGGGTCTGTCTGACACACAGAAAGGTCACAACCACCAAATGACAGAGCTGGAGGAGAAGTAACCTCTCCCACTTTTCCAAGCAGGCAAGGATCAAACATTAGCCGTCCGGTGAATCATTAACCCAAAGTAAAGGGCTGCTTGAGGAGAGGGGAGCATGTGGGCACTGCCACAGGTCACCTTGAAACCTCCCCACTACCATGGTGCTGCACTTGGGTGGTCACAGGGCCAAGGTGCTTCCCCTGTTCCTGCAGGGAAACGACAACTCTCCAAATGCCCCAGTCCCAGGATGGGCACCCCAAAGCACTGTGGCACTGGGAAACCGGCCCTGAAGGCCAGCAGGATGTGCTTGGGGAGCACCTCCTGCCCTAACCTCCAGGACCCCCTCCGTGTTTCACCAGGGGTGATGTTCAGCGTTGTGGAGGGAGCCAAAACCTGATGGTCTTCTGTTTGAAAAAGCCAAGGCTGCACAGAAAGTGATCTTTAACTCAGCAGCATCCCGTGGGGACAAGGAAGAAGCACCCCTCAGTGCTTGGGGCAGGGTTTTGGGAGGGGGGGACACACAAGACAGGGACGTCACCCAGCCACGTTACCTGCAGAAGCATTAATAAAGACACAAGAATACCCTTCATCCTCCTCAGGGAGAGCATCGCAAGGCAGAGGCAGGCGCCCACCAGCCAAGTGAATCCAACACAGGTCTCTGACGGCCTCGCAGAAGCCCTGGCAAGGCGGGGGGGTTATGGGGACCGAGGTGCTACACCCAGGGAGCAGCAGCAAGCAGAGGAACCACTCCAGGTAGCGGTGGCAGCGCGATTCAAGCAGCCCCTCCCACTCATGCAAAGCCGCCCGAATTTCCTCCTCGCTGCCGTGGCGCAGGTAATTTGGTACTCTGACATGGCTGGTGCCCAGCACGCTGCAGAAGGGCAGGTGGGTTGGGATGGGCAGGCAGTGGCCAGCTGCTGGCATCAGTCCTGGGAAGAAGGATGCGAGCCCTGCGCCACTACCACTGTAGAGTCTCCTAGTGGCTGTTAGTAAATCGAACTCAAGAGGACTGGAGCTATCAGCAAGAGGAGGATTCACACCACTATCCACCCTCTGGTTAGGCAAAGGGGGGCTCTGGCTCCCATTCATGTTGGCCAAGGCCAGCCTCAGGTGGCCAGTGTTGTGCCACGGGTTTGGTGATGTTCCATGGTGGTGATGGGGAGGTTGTGCCACGGGATCCTGCAATGGCACTGCCTGCTTATGGGTACTGTCACCTGGTGAGAAAGGAAAAGGGGCACTACCTGGCTGGGGACCTGCTGGTCTCTGCAAGGACATCCATGTCTCCATTGCTGTGGGGGTCCCCATCCCCAGGAGCTCTGAGTTCTCAGTGGTCCCTGTTCTCAGGAGCTGTGGGTTCTCAGTGGTCCCCAGGAGCTGTGGGTCCTCAGTGGTCCCCATCCCTAGGAGCTGCAGATTCTCAGTGGTCCCTGTCCCGGGGAGCTGCAGGTCTTCAGTGGTCCCCATCCCCAGGAGCTGTGGGTGCTTGGTGGTCCATGTCCTCAGGAGCTGTGGGTCCTTGGTATTCCCCATCCCCAGGAGCTGTGGAGACTCGGTGGTACCTGACTCCAGGAGCTGCTGGTCCTCAGTGGTCCCTGATCCCAGGAGTTGTGGGTCCTTGGTGGTTCTTGACCCCAGGAGCTGCAGGTCCTCAGTGGTTGCCATCCTCAGGAGCTGAGGGTCCTCAGTGGTCCCTGACCCCAGGAGCTGAGGATCCTCAGTGGTGCCCATCCTCAGGAGCTGCAGGTCCTCAGTGGTTCCTGACCCCAGGAGCTGAGGGTCCTCAGTGGTGCCCATTCTCAGGAGCAGTGGGTCCTCAGAGGTCCCTGACCCCAGGAGCTGTGGATCCTCAGTGGTTCCTGACCCCAGGAGTTGCAGGTCCTCATTAGTCCCTGACCCCAGGAGCTGTGGGTCCTCAGTGGTTCCTGACCCCAGGAGCTGAGGGTCCTCATTGGAGCTGCCGATCCCATCCAGCCCAGGAGCAGGTGAAGCGGTGCGAGGAGGAGCGATGCTTGACTGTGCCGTGCTCTCCAGCAGCCCTGTGACATTCCTGTCCCACTGCTCTGTGGTTTTGGCTGCAGTCTCCTCACCCACAGGCGCTGCTCTACCAGGATCTGACTCCTGCTGCTGAGGGGTGGTGACATTCTCCACCACCTCTCCACCCCACGTTCCTGGAGACAGGCTGGGAGCAGGAGCTGCCACTGAGGGTAGTGGCTCCGACGACTGGATTCCCTCACCGGGAGTTGCTGGGCTTCCCGTGGTCTTCGTGCTGTCCCAAATCCAGTCCAGGAACTGCATTTCGGAAGAGGAGAAGCAGCAAGCCAGAAGGAACAGAAATCCCAAGCGAGGTCGGGCCATTGGAAAGGGAGAATGACTCCGTCGCTTCCGAGAGCGAAAGGGAGGAAGAAAAGGAGGGAAGAAGCAGGAGTTTTGCCCCAGCCAGACTCCCGGAGCACTCACATCGCTCCCTCCTCCCAAGCTCCGGCACTCGACCCTTCAAACCAGAGAGGAGCAGCAGGAGGAGTGGCCGCACTGCCGGCCTCGCCAAACCCTCCTCTCCCCAGCGCCAGCCTCCCACTCCCAGCACAGCCCCTCGGGAACCCCACCGCCTGGCTGGGGACCCACCTGAGTCCCCCAAAACCTCTGGGAGCCACGCCAGCCTTCAGACGCACCCTATCGACTGTTCCAGCAGCTGCTGCCAGCTGTTTAACTCCTTCCTGCCCAGAAAATCCTAAATCCTCTCTCTCTGCTCGGTGGCTCTGGTTAAATCGAGAGCTGTACATGGTGGGGTCATGGATGGATATGGTCTCCATGGATGCCACCAGCTCCAGTGGGACACCCTGCTCCAGACCTCAGGAAAAGGCTATAACCTCAGAGCAAAACAGAATGAGGAGGGAAAACGAAGCCAGAAGACGTTTCCAATATTTCCACTGGCCAGAAACACAGCAAGTCCCAAAAGTCAAGTGTTTAAAGCCACTTTCCCAGCTCAGTTACAGGGCCAGGGCCCCCCAGGTGCTGTCGCAGGAGGGCACTTCCAACTCCCCCTCCATAAGCATCACATCCCAGACACGTCTTGAAGCCAGGTCTGAGTGATCACAAGGTTTCCAATCACAAGTTTTCCCGGAGCCCGGGATGCAAATCTCCCTGGGCAGCACTGGCACTCTCCCACACCCCCAAAATTTCAATTGTTCTTCACCTCAGCTGAAAAATATTCCCCCAAAATCCACTTATCCCTCCTGTTTTTCCATATCAGTTTGCCCTGCTCTGGTGACAATGCCCCCTTCTCCTGGGGATCACTGAGTCCCTGCTGCCCTGCAGGGGAGGAGCACACCCACGGCTCACACTGCCATGGTGACATTGGTCAAATCACCCTCGTGGCTCAAAAACTGTCCCTGAGGAGGGATGTTGAGGGGAGGTGACAATTTTGGCTCCCCTTGGCCACGTGGCCAGGAAAGCCACAGTCTGCCATAACGTGGTCCTACAGTGCAGAGCTCTCCTGATGCTCTGCTTTAAAAATACCCACAAAAATCACTGAAACAAAAGTTTGGATATCTATTTTGCTTTATGCAACATTTCCCACACTGCATTTTAAGTGAAACGGGTGAGTTTTCCCTGGAAAATGGGAGCTGGATGCTGTTGCCAACAGCTTGCCCCATGACTGATGCTGTTAGGGGTGTCTGTTGTGGAACAGCCCACCACTAATCCGCACGGAACGCAGTTTTGTCCGTATGTCAGAGTTTCCATATGGTCCCCCCCCCTTCCTCGAAGCTCCCGTGCTCCCATCAACCTGAGGAAAGGAGCCAGGCATCTGCCAACCCGCTGCAGCATGTTCGGACTGGACCCCACTGCACCCAGCTCTGCTCCCCTGGGGCAAGGGTGCAGTGGCACAGTGTGGAGTGGGACCAACCCCCGTGTCCCTGGCACATCCCAGAAGGATATGAACCACTACTGCTCCTCTCCCACTGGTGTGATGGAAAAGCTTGGTGTTCTCACAGCCTTGTCTCCAAATTGGGG
>VXAU01002426.1:0-31746 GCA_013399695.1 Formicarius rufipectus | reverse complement strand
AGGGAGGAAGGAAGGAGGGAAGGGAGGAAGGAAGGAGGGAAGGGAGGGAAGGGAGGGAAGGGAGGGAGGGAAGGGAGGAGGGAAGGGAAGGAAGGAAGGGAAGGAAGGAACTCTGACAGCAGCATAGCCAAAGGTGGGAGCGCTGATACGCTGAGAAGAAAAATTCAGGGACTGTCAGCAGCAGATGGCATCTATAAATCCTATTGACATTTGGGATTTTAATCCATCCTCCATCTAAAAGACCAAACACCAGTTAAAAGGCCCTCATGCAGACGCATGTCGAGGATGTTGCCACATCCCAAGCCACTGACCTCCCATGCTGAGACAGCCCCTGGAGAGAGGCAGCGGGATCCAGCCAATGCATGGGAGCTCAGCCAGGGAGAGGGGAAGGCGGGGGATGAGGATGAACAGGGGCTGAGCATGCAGGACTGACAGCACCACCACAGCCCCAAAAATGGCATAGGTGCCAGTTTGCCAGGACCTGCCTCCAGGCCGGCATTTCCCCCCTCAGCCTCTGTCTGTGCAGCACCATGGAGCTCACCAGGACGGAAGCGTTCCTAAACACTTACTCATAGAGAGCCAGAAACATCCTCCCAGCAAATTCCTCGATTAGATAAACCATGAAAATGTCACAACTGTCTGGGGGAGCCATCAAATAAGCCCAAGGGGGAAAGGAGGGCTGCTGTGCCCAGATCTTACCAATTACCTGCATCCTCCTCCTGCTCCCCAAATGAGCTGGATAAAGCACTGCCAAGAGATGCTGGTGTCCCTTTCTGCCCCATCTGCACGAATAGGGCAAGGCAGCAGAGAACTGGGGTTGGGGTGACTTTGGCCACCCCACAAGGTGCCCTTGGGGGGAACGGGAGGTAGAGAAGGGCCATCAATGTCTGGGTACAGGGAGGTCTGTAAAAGTTCAAGGAGGTCTTTAAAACACAAGGTGAGCTTGGGGTGACCTGTATGCCCCAGCCCCACGTGGTGTTCCCCCCATCCTCCCCCCACAGGGGCAAACAACTCTGCTTCCCATCACTTGCCTCCCTCCAGGGCCCGGAGATGGAGATAAGGTGCAGGAGGTGAGGGAAGGAATGCGACCCCCTCAACCATCCTCCTCCACGCTAATAAATCACCATGCAGACTAATTGCTCCTCGGAGAGGGGCAAGACTTGCCTCCCCTTTCTCACCCCCCACCAAGGTCTGAGCTCAGCCTGGGAGCCACTCCTGAGAAGCCCCAAATTTCAATCGAGTTCCTGGCATTCTTGCCTCAGCATGAAGCCGAGGGGGTTCCTGGACACCCCCGATCACCCTCGGGGCAGCCACAGGAGGCTACATTGGTTAGTGGAGGGGGGATTGACTGCTGTCTCCACGAGGGACAGGTAGGAATTGCATTCCCATTCCCAGGCCTCTTTACCTGGGGAAACAGGGAGACCAATGCACCCAGCATCCCAGCTCGCAGAAAGATGCTGCATGGCAGGATTAGGGGATATGAAGGATAGGATGAAGGGTTTATGATCCGAGTCAGTGCCATCCCAATCTGAAAGCCAGAGGAAGACAAGGCACACAGGTGGGATACATAATCCCTGGAGTTCAAACAAAGCCTTCCAGGCTGAAGCAGCTCAGCCATGCCAGCATATGAAGCCTCCAATGTCACAGAGCAACAGACACTGTCAGCAAGTAACTTTGAAACCTGCACCCCACAAACTGGAAGTTGCCCATTCCCAGCAGTTTTCCAAGATTTCACAACTGAAGAAAACATCAACACAGCTTAAAAAAAACCCAATTCACCAAACAAAATACAGAAGAGCCATTAAACGACGTCATACCTGAAGCTACAACGGAGTGGTACAGCATCAATCCTGTGGAATATCATCCATCCTGCATCTGCCACCAGCCAGGGATGCTGGTCCATGCTGCTGCAAGAGGCAATTACCACAGCTTCTGGGTGCTTTGCAGAGCCCCAGCTCAGATTTACAGTGAGGGAAATCACTCTGCAGGTCACTAACCTCACCCTTGGCGCAGCGTGCAGCAAACAAAACCTCAGCTCACATGGCTGCTGCGGGGCCAGGTGGTGAGAAACACTATTTTGTTAGGGAATGAACAGGAAAAGGGGGATCTGGGAGGGGGTTTTGTTTTTGGATTTCAGCTCATCCAACCAGCCTGGGTCTTGTCAGCACTGCCCTCCTGCAGCGCAGGCGACTTTGTTTAGCTTGGAGCCTCTGGAAGGCCCCTGCTGAGCTCGTAATAAGACTCCGTGTCCGCTCCGTGGTCCTTCCACCTCTTTGCACTCCTCAGACAATAGTTTGCCTGTGCTGCTGACTTTGGCAGCATTTCCAAGATTCTGGCTCCTTCCAAAGTTTCCTCTGCACCAGGCAGCCGAGCTTGGCCATCCTGCTCTGTCTTGTCATCCCACTGCATCCCGTCCCAGGGCTGTCTGCGGGGCACTGGCGCTTCATGCCAGACCTTTTTGTCCCCCAAACTGGAGACACAAGGGGGTGAGATGCCCAGCGGGCCCTTTGGGAGTGGGTGCTGGGGTCATCAGGGGCCGTTTAAACCGGGAAAGCATCACCCAGTNAACTGGAGACACAAGGGGGTGAGATGCCCAGCGGGCCCTTTGGGAGTGGGTGCTGGGGTCATCAGCAGCCTGAATGAGGGGCCATTTAAACAGGGAAAGCATCACCCAGCCCTTGAACCACTCCCCTGGCATATCCCAACACTAAAGGGAAAAATAAGTCAGTTGAACACCTGGGAACTAGTGCTGAGATGACAACCTGATGTCAGCCAAGGCTGAGATCCCCCTCTCCCTACCATATCTCCATGGGCAGGGCAAGTATTTAAGGAGGAAAATGTAGATCTTTTGAGGAACTCCAAGCACTGTTGGAGACAGATACTAAATGGGTCATACAGGTCAATGATACTTTGCAGCTCCATCCAAGTGTTGGGTAAAGCCAGCAGGACCTGGATGATGCCAGGATACACATCGTCCCTTTCCAACCAACAACCATCATTTGACCAATTATTCCCTTTTTCTACAAGTCACTTGGTCTTAAAGCAAAATACAACATCAATAAATAGCTTTAATGCACTGGAGTTCACTAGGTATAACATGACAGGTGTCAAGAACAAGGAGGACTGTAAACTGGATTCCTGCTTGCATGCAGATGGAGATTCCAGGATAGGTTTGCTCCCTCCTGAGTGAAGGGATGATGCCACAGCCAGGCACCATCCCAGGCACTAGCACTCCAAAACAAAGCTGGCCAGCCCACAGGCACAATGCCACTGGCCAAGGACAACCTTGTGTCACAGTGCCACAGAGATGGTCCCCACAATCTGTTTTCTGGGATCATAAGGGTTAAAAAAAAAAACAAAACCAAACCACACAAAAAAGCCCAGCAGGAATGCCTGAAGGGGAGGATTAGAGAGAATAGGGCCATTTCTCAGCAAAGACTATGGCAACGTAAATAGAAAAGTAACATTACGCTCAAGACAGGGGCCCTTTCCCTTTGCTCCTGCCCTACAATGCCACTATTGTTTTGCTGACAACTGGTAATTATCCCAAGCTGCACACACTGGTATTCCCACCCTTTAACCGGGAGGGATTTTGCTGCCGCCGACCCTCTGACACCAGCAAAAATTCACATACCAGAGGGTTCAAAGGGGGGGCGGGCTGGAAGGCTGGGCGAGACTCACGGGTACGTCATTCACAGAATCCCAGAGCTGTTGGGGTTGGAAGAGACCTCTGGAGATCATCAAATCCAACCCCCCCTGCTAGAGCAGGTTCACCTGGAACACGTTGCACAGGATCATATCCAGGTAGGGTTTGAGTCTCTTTGGAGAAGGAGACCTTAGAGCCTCTTCCAGTGCCCAAAGGGGCTCCAGAAGAGCTGGAGAGGAACTTTGGACAAGGACCTGCAGTGCTGGGACAAGGGGGAATGGCTTCCCACTGACAGAGGGAAGGGTTAGATGGGACACTGGGAAGGAATTCTTCCCTGTAAGGGTAGGGAGGCCCTGGCACAGGCTGTCCAGAGAACATCCTGCCCCATCCCTGGAAGTCTCCAAGGCCAGGTTGAATGGGGCTTGGAGCAACCTGGGCTGGTGGAAGGTGTCCCTGCCTAGGGCAGGGGGTCCCTTCAAACCCAAACCATTCTGTGAATCATCAACTTGCAGTGACTGGGGACAGTTTTATTCCTGATGGCCACACTTGGGAGTTCAAGGTGCCCCAAAAAGCAGGGGGTCTTTCTCCCTCCCCACAGCAAGGCAATACCCATCTCCACCCCAGATGAAAAAATATTCACCTCCCATATATCCAAATATCTAAGTCTAAGCAGTGACTCCTTGCAGGGAAAAAACCAGACCAAAACAAACAAAAACCAAAACCAAACCAAAACCAAAACAAAACAAAACACAAAACAAAAACAAAAAACCAAGACAAAAATAATCCCATGGAGGCAGCATTTTCCTTCCCTCTTTTAAAGCTCTGGGGACCCTGGACCCCAGGATGCAACCCTTCAGGCAGCTGCTGTCCCACTGCAAGAGGATGGGGAAGAGGTTGATCCATCATTTCTCATTTATGGGTTGGAGGAGTCACAGTCCCAACATTCCCTGCCTAACAGGAGGCCAGCCTGGTGCCAGCCCCAGCTCAGATAAGGTGATAAAAAAACCCTGGAAATGCCTCAAGATGGATTAAAACATTCCCATGGTCAATATGTAGATGTTTTTTGCTTCTGCAGGCTGCTGCATGAGCCAGAAAGCTCAGAAAAATGGCAAAAAGTGCCATTTTTTAACCCTGCCACAGGCTGCAGCAGCACCGCCAAGGTTAGAGCAAGGCAGAGGACACAGGCAGCCCATGAATGACCCAGCTACGAGCACCACAAGCAGCTGCTCTGGGATTTATTTACTTTTTGTTATTTTATTTTCTTCTGCATTTTAATTACATGATCACAGAAGTTTCTTCCTAATGGGAAAGCTGGAAACCAGTTTTTCCTGCAGCAAAGCCAATTCCAGAAATGCTAGCAGTGACCTGTGAAGATGAAATGAAAAAGCTCCATAAATCAGCAGAGCAACATCCTCCCCTCCTCACAGCATCACCCGCCCATGTCACTGGGCTGGGATTTTATTTATTGTTGTTTTAAGCACCCAAGAGGAAAGAAAAGGCTCCCAAAACCCCACTTAACCCATCCCAGCTGCAGGGGAAAAAAATCCCATATAGGCAGGAGATACACTACGGGACTCCGGGCAGGCTTCAGCCTGTCTCCACGGCTCCCAGCTGGGATCTGAGGGAATGAAACCCCCCCTTCTCCTAAACCCCGAGCCTCGCCAGCTCCTCACCTAATTTAAGCATGTGGCTGCTTGCAGGTTGGAAAGCTGGAGCACCAAGGCTCCAGTGCCTCTGGAGTGAGCCCTGCCACCAGAGCAGCACCGTGCCTTGACGGAGCCTGCAGGAGCTGTTGGGGTTGCACTGGGAACCAGCCAGTCCTGGCTGCTCTCCATCAGAGGGGCAAAGATTAAACCCAGATTCTGCTCTTTATATCACTTTTGGCTGCTTTGCACCCCACGTTTAGGGGTTATCAGAGCTCAGCAGGATGGGGGGAATAGCAAGGATGGGATGAAAGCTCACATTAATCGTGGGAGAAATGCTGGCAGGCCACTGCACAAGGGAAAGAGGGCAGGAGAAAGCCCGGAAAGGGGCCACTGAGAAAACAGAGGAAAGGCTTAAAAAGATTAAAATGGGACAATGTTATCAGGCAGCTACCCCATGGCCCTGTGCCATGGATGCAGGGGGCTCCGACGGCCAGCTCCGGATGCACAGCACCCACTGAGGAAACACCCATCGGATGTCTGGGTGCTGAACTCTGGCACCAAGCTGCACCCCCGAACCCACACACAGGCAGGCGAGCATCACCAGTAACACCTGGAAGCAAAATGGGGTCATCAGGAGATTGAGCAGCAACTGTGAGGCAAAAAGACTGAACAGCAAAATGAAGGAAATGGGAACTATTTTTATTCCCAACCCAAGCAGGCGGGTTTTTACTGGTGTTCCAGCTGGAGTGGTTCACCCTGAAACCAGAGGGATGCCAGAGGTTAACAGCTACCCCTGCACAGTGACTGTGTCTGTGGAGTGGTGGGGTATCCCGGCAGACCCAAGCATTGGGAAGCAAGGAAGGCACTGGGAGATTCATGCACTGGCATGCAATGGATGTATTGGGAGACCTGAGTACTGGAATGCAAAGGATGTACTGAGAGACCAGAGTGCTGGGATACGGAGTGTGTACTGGGGGACCTGAGCATTGGTATGCAGAGGATGTACTGGGAGACCTGAGGGTTGGGATACAGGGGATGCTCTGGGAGACCTGAGTGTTTGGATGCGGGGGATGTTCTGGGAGACCCATTTCCACCATGAGAATCAGACTTACAGTGACACAGGCTGTGCCAAGACCCTGGTGTGGTCATGGTAGAGTTGGTGCAACCAGGTGGGCTGGGCCTGGCCATGGAGCATCCCATCCCAGTGTGGTCCCCAAACCAGGCCTGGTGTACATCTCGGGGCAGAGATGCTTCACTATCGGACACAGACTAGACAAATCATCCATGATCCTGTTTTATCAACTGTATCCTACATTTCCCTGCTGCTGGACTGATGTTAAACCACCAGGAGCCGCCGGCAGAGCTCGAGGCAGGCGCAGGGAACAGGTCCAGGAGCCCAGCCCACCTCTCCCTGCTGCCCGGCCATGCGGAGCGACACACATCCGGACCACCGGCCTGGGATGGAGCGGGATCTAGCCAATGTCTGCCTTACACCACAGCACTAATCCTGTTGCTAGGACACCCGCGGGCGAAGAAATACAACACTTGTCGGATTAGCGTCTAGACGGGCTGACCTTTCCCTCCACTGGCAAGGTGGAACCGGGCGAAAATCAGGCCCCGTTGGCTAAAAGGAGGGATTTTGTCATTGGTTTGGTGTTGTGGGTTTGTTTTTGTTTCAGATGAGAGCCAAGGAGGGAGGGACATCGCTGTCACTGAAAGAGTCGTTTCACTACCTGCCGCTGGAGAGAGATGTGCAGGAGACGGACCTGGGGCTTGCAACCTGCTGCCAAGACTGGGCTTTGCAAAGCAACTCGGCTGACAAAAGAGCCTTTCATGAGAGGGGACAATGTCAACCCTGCAATTAGCAAGGGAAAAGAAAAAAGAGCCGAAAGAAGATTATTACCTCCAGAAGTTGCCTCTGGGGGCCCCTCTCCAATAGTTTCCTTAACTCTTTTGGCTGAGCGCAAGGAGAAGGTGGGAAAGGAGCCACCAAGGTCAGTAGAGGCTGGATGGATCCAGAGTGGCAGCCCAGCCTCGCAGGATGCCATGAGAAGACCCATCCCCTTGGGCGTCCTGGGATTCAAAGGGAAGCAGGACCACCACCCTGTTGCATTGTAGCTAGGAGGGAACCATATTCCCACCCAGAGCTGTGAGAGTCCCAGGTGGGATCAGACACTGACCTCAGCAACCACTTCTTCGCTCAAGCCATCATGATGGAGATCCCAGCCCAGCCCACTGGGTCTCACACATGAGGATGGGGGATGCTGGGACTCACCCACGCCCTCCACCTTCATGGCCTGCCATCTTCACCTCCCCACGAAAAAGAGGCATAACTTGTTGAAATAAAAACTCAAATGCTTTTATCAGATGGTTACCCTACCAGGCATCTTTTCCCCCAAGGAAATCCAAGAAAAGGTCACCTGAGCGACAGCGGCTCACCCTGATGGTGCCACTCTCCTCTATGCCAAATCATCCCTGCAAAAAGCAATCCAGAGAGCAAATCCCTGACCTGGTCTCCAGCTTCCAAAGCCTTTGGATGGCAAGAGACCAGCCTGCGCATGGTCACAGGGTGAGGACACATGGGGACAGCTCACCTGTCTCCCAGGAAAGGCTCTGTGAGCACTGCTTTTCAGGCTTCCAGGTGAAGTGGCACTGAGGCACCTGCTCCTGAGGAGCCAGTCAAGGCTACCCCAGATCTCAAGGATGTCCTTGAGAGCTGGAGCACTGTGGTTGTCTCCATGCAGAGATTTAACAGCAAGCTCCAGATCCAGAGGTCCCCAGAGCAACTGGAGAAGTAACAACTGGTTAATCATATTCTGCAATGACATCTAAGCTACCTGGCCCAGTGGAAGGCATCCTGCCCATGGCAGGGGGTTGGAATGAGATGAGCTTTGAGGTCCCTTCCAACCCAAACAATCCTATGAATCTACAGTAAAAGCCAAAAATCACAAGTGCTGCTGCCACACTCCTCCCTCCATTCACAATGACAGGGGCTGGGACTTTCTCCCACTCTTTGATATTCAAGGAGATTTAGCACCAGCTGAAATCAGTGCAGGTTTCTTCTCCACCACCTCCCACCCATCAGAGCCCCTCCTGAGTCCCAGCTCTCAGGAGGACAGGGCACATCAAACCCTTCTGCTGTCTGGGGAGATGGTGGCACGAGCAGAAGGGTAACATGAGGAGTCCTGGGGGCTCTATGTCACCCACAGGTCCTGGGTCTGGGGAAGCCCATCCCCCTGCAAGGACAGTAACTATTGCCACCCCATCCTGGGAATGGTTTTGGGAGGGGGGCAGAGGTCCTAGGGCGTCTGCCCAGGAGGAAGCAGGGAGATGACCCCATGCTGGGGTTTGGCTGTCCCCTAGACCAGGCTGGCCAGGAGTGTTCACCACCAGGTGAGCCCAGGGTCTCTACCCACACCCAGCAGGAGCTGAGAGTTCCCCAGGACAGGGGTCTTGCCCTCCCTGAAAAGCATTTTGGGACCACAAGGGAAGGACTAAGCTGCAAAGATGCCTTCCCATCATGCCACAAGTGAGCACTGCCAGCTTATCTGGGGTTATCAAAAAGGTGCTGTTTATCCAAAAGTCAACAATCTGCACCTCCATTAAGTTACAGACTAATGAGTAGGGTGGAAAAGAATAAATTTGTTGGATTACAGTGTTTCCCAGAGGAAAGGCAGGTGCCTAGTTTGGGAATTATAAACTCAGAGATAGCTTCAAGGGTCATTGGGCTGTTGGAGATTTATGCCAGTGGGAAGAGCATGGGGATAGTGATGCTGGATTCCAGGTGCCCTGGCTCCTATTCCCACCCCAGGCTGTCCAAGCAGCCTCCCACAACCTGAGGACAGGGTCAGAGGAACAGTCAGATCTTCCAGTCCCTGGGGAGGAAGAAACCAGCAGATTGAGTTCGGGAATAAAAGTACCATAAAACCCATTAATGACCAATTTCCATCTTAGAAAAGGCAATGCCAAAAAAAGCAATAAAAATTCCACAAAAGCAACCTTTTTAAGTAGAAACCAGCAGACACGGGATGTTCCGGAGCAGATGTTGCTTGCTGAGAAAGCCCCCAGCACAGGGAGTGCTCCTGCCAAACAGCACTGCTGGCCAAAGTCAGGAGCACAGCAAGTCTCTGGAGCCTTGTCCTTGGAGCAGCCCCATCCCATAGCGCTGGGGGGTGTTGGTGTCCTGCTCCTCTCCCACCACTTTTTTGGAGGTTCCCATCTTTAGTCAATGGGAACCACCCCTTCACCCACAAAGGGTTTATTAACCACACTCACACTTCAAGGGCTCCAAATCCATATTAAGGCAAGGCTGGAGCCCCCATTAGCTGTACAAACTTCCAAACCATTCTTCTCTAATCCTGTTCAGCTCCTTGTGTTTCAATTATATATTTGGCAACAAGCTTTCCAGACTAATCAAGTCTGATACTAAAAGCCAAAAAGCCACACATGTGCTGCTACCACATTCCTTCCTCCATCCACAAAGGCAGGGACTTGCTCCCACTCCTGAGTGTTTAAGGGGATTTAGTACCACCTGAAATCACTGCAAGTTTCTTCTACACCACCTCCCACCCAATAGTGTCTCCCCTGAGCCCCAGCTCTCAGCAGGACAGTGCACGTCCTCCCCAGGGCAGCAGCAGTGCTGCTCCACACACAGCAGTAGCCAAGGGATGAGGAATGAGGCTGCAGGACAGGAAAGTCAGTGAGGGTATCCCACAGCTGGCAGAGAGGAATCTGACCGATGGATGGGGTGAGGTGGAACCCATCTCCTGCAGAAGGTCACAGAAGAGTTTAGACTGGAAAAGGACCTTATAGTTCATCTGTAGGGACACTTTCCACTAGCCTAGGTTGCTCCAAGCCCTGTCCAACCTGGCCTTGGACACTTCAAGGGATGGGGCAGCCACAGCTTCTCTGGGCAGCCTGTGCCAGGGTCACACCACCCTCACAGGGAAGCATTTCTTCCTAACATCCAAGATGCTGCTTCCAGGCTGCACACGCAGTCAGAGAAACGCACAGGCTGCTCTTGGAAAGGATTCATCTCCAGTGCTTCCCCAAATGTCATCAGATATGCTGGAAGATCATTAAAATGTTTTATTAATCCCATACCTCTGGGCTGCTGATATACATCGATACTTAATCCCAGATGTCTCCTTCAGTGCTTTGAACTCTCTACTGAAATGCCAGAAGTAATTCTTTTCATGGTAAACTATCAGAGCTTGGAAGAGACACAGTGCACTTGTTGGGACTGTTATTCCAGAGCTTAGAGCACCACCCCTTACAGCCACCACGGACCAGAGTGGTGCAGGAGAGAAGCTGGTGTCTCTGTCACAGAATGGTTTGGGTTGCAAGGGACGTTAAACCTGACTTTGTTCCAACCCCCTGCCATGGACAGGGACACCTTCCACTAGACCAGGTTGCTCCAAGCCCCGTCCAGCCTGGCCTGAGACACTTCCAGGGATGGGGCAGCCACTGCTTCACAAGACAACCTGTGCCAGGGGCTCCCTACCCTCAGAGGGAAGGATTCCTTCCCAGTGTCCCATCTAACCCTTCCCTCTGTCAGTGGGAAGCCATTCCCCCTTGTCCTGGCACTTCATGCCTGTGTAAAAAGTCCCTGTCCCTCATTTTTTATCAAAGGATGCAGCCTTGGATCAGTCCTCGCTCTCTGCTCCACATGCTCCTGTTTCCTTAAAAAGAAGTGGTGACATCTCCCCACTAGAGCAGAGCCTGTTTCCCAGCAGCACATTTATCTGGTCAGGGATTTTTTAAGCCATGCAATGACGTTTGAAGCAGGATTGCAAAATGTTTTCTCCAAGGGCTTGGATTTGCTATTTAGCAGCACCCAAATTGTGTCACCATAAACACTGGAAAGAAGAGGTTAGTCCAGCTGCAGGCCAAAATAAATAGGGAGCAATGTCACCAAGAGACTGCTCTTTAGAGCCAAAAAAACCCACTTCTCCAGAATCTGGGAGTGTATGGGCAGGATTTTCCAGTGGGCACAAGGAAAAGCAGCTCAGCTCTCCATTCCTCCAGGGACTTGCACCAGTGGGGAAGGAGCTCCCAGTCATTCAAAGCCATGCAGGGCCAGGAGACACCACAAGGAAACCTAAAATCAAATCAGAACGCTGGGAGAATGGATGTGGCAGATGGACCAAGTCCAGGCAAAGAGCTGGAAAAACACTGGGAAAATTAGGATTAGGGCTTGAAAAGGTTGCATGCACCAAGGCTAGCAAACCCCTGCCTGGGGGCTCAGCCACTCTGCAGGAATACTGAGTCTCTTTTTAAACTCCGACTCATGGCCAAAAGTGCCATCCAAGCAGGGTCATTTCATCTCTGCTGCCACCTCCTCAGGACAGGGCAGTGATCCACCTGCCAGAGGATGATGAACCAGCAGACCAGAGGCGCTGCAGGGAGATGTCCACAGCCTTGGCTCCCTCCAGCTCCCACTCCCCAGCAGCTCCCAAGGCACAGAGCCTGTTTGGCGGCACCGATAAGCTTTTGCAAACAGAAGTCCTGCCAGCTGATAAGGAGATCAAGAGCCTGCAGAGCTTCTGTAGCACAGCATCCTCCCCAGTTTCTCCAGCTCATCCCTGAAGCCTTGGCAATGAAAGAATGCTGTCAGAGCCGAGAGGTGCCAACCTTCCCCAAGCCAAACCTGTGATGTCAGGTGTTGCCTGCGCCCTTCCCTTAGTCTATCAAAGAAATTCCTAAGATGACCCTTAGGAAAGCTCCTATCCACCTGTCAAAACCCCCCAGACATCAATACCAGAGCTGTTGTGTCACAGGCTGTAAATTGCTGAGGGCTCATGTTTGTGAGGAATCCCAGCCATCAGGACCCAGGACCCACAATCCATTGGCAATAGAAATAAAATCAGGAATGAGCTTCTCCACAGACAGCAAGTGGCTCCAGCACCAGCTGCCTATAACAGAAGGAGAAGGCAGTCTGAATTCCCAGGTGCTGTCCTGCACCCTCAGCAGCAGCAGCAGCAGAGCTGGATGTACGGATTCATCTCAGCTCCAAACTGATACACAGAAAGTCAGTGCAAGAGAAGATCACACGATCATAGAATTATTACACTTGGAAAAAACCTCCAAGAACACTGAATCCAACCACTAACCCATCACAGCCAGTTCTACCACTAAACCATGTTGCCAAGAATCACATCTACATATTTTCTGAACACTTCCAGGAATGGTGATTCTATCACTTCTCTGGGCAGCCTGTTCCACTGCTTGCCCACTGCACCACCAGACTGGGGAGCCTGGCCAGCATCGTAAACCCCCACTGGTGGGGATCCCCCATCTCCAGGGACCTGGAATTGGATTGCCCTGTTGGGAACGGGGTTTCCCGCAGTGTCTGACCCAGCCCATGCATGGGTGACACCCACAGGGGACACATGGGGACACTCCATGATTCCTCCCATGCTCTCCAGACTGGATCCACAGCAGTATCCCTGCAGCATCCTCATGGCTACATGCCCTTCCAGAGGAATCCTAAATACTCATTGATAAGAGGCAAGTCCAGCTTGGGGCAGCTAAGCCCCCAAATTTGCAAGGCAGGCAGATAAATAGAAAGGTTATCTCCATGCCAGGACAGCCTTCAGAGCAAACATTCCCCAGGAGCCATCACAAAGGCAGGCTGGCAGAACAGGCCCTGCAGCCCTTGGACATTGAACCAAGGGAAGGGGAAAAAGAAAAAAAAAAAGGAAGAAAGAAAGCCACACCAACCCGCTGAATTCCTTTAAAACTCGATCCACAGCCTGCCTTTGGGAGGCAGCCAAGTCAGCTGGGTGAAACGGGCACCTCCCTGCCAGCGGTGACCGGCGCCGGCCACGCTGCCCCTGCGCTCAAACGCCGTGTGAAACCCCCTGGGGTTCCCCAGCATGGCTGCTCAGACATCGGGGGGGCGGCATCTTCAGCTCAGCAAAGGGTCCTGGCCAGCCCTGAGTGTCCAAGGGAACAAGGATGATGACGGAGAGGGGGTGGGAAGGACACGGATAACTCAGGGTAAGCACTGTTAAACCAGCTCCCAGCCCTCCAGCTCAGCTTGGCTGCACTGGACAGTCTCCAGGGACCTAAAATAGCCAATTCAGGATTTCACATGGGAACAGTGTTCCCATCTCTGCAGATCTCCAAGGGGAGCTTTGTTCCTGCAGTCCCCGGGGAGGCACCCATGCCACCAAAACAAGCATCATAAATCCAGCCTGGGGCATCTGGAGAGCTTCTCCCAGTATTCCCAGACATGCTCTAGGAGTGTTGGGCTGCACCAGCCAGCCTCTTGCCCTGCACAGTGTGACCCAGCTGCCCATGGAGCAGTGCCAGAGCTGTTCCTAGAAGACACAAAGCCTTGCTCCAATAAATAATCCACTGACCTAACAGTCAACTTCCAGCTTGTCTGTACCTGGGGACACCACCCACTGAGACGCTGTGCCAGCCTGTGATGACAGAGAGGGACACTAATGATGCCTCTTAACGTGGTGGCACAAGCCAAAGACAACCAGACCATTACCCAGGAGAAAATCCACCCTCTCCTCGTTTTCAGATCATTGCTTGCAGCTCAGCTGCTTTGGAAACAGGGTTCCTGGGACACAAGTGGGGGTTCCGTGTGTCAGGCATGGCTGTTCCCGCCTCCGGGCACCGGGCACACATCCAGGGACCGGCTGAGAGGGGAGGAGGGTTTTCATCCCGCCTGGCAGCCGGGAGGAAGCTTCCCTGACGGGGAGGTAAAGTTCACCAGAAAAACAAGCAGTGGGAGAACCGGCTCGTGTACCTCGTGGGGAAAGAAGGGCTGGAAAGCTGAGTCAGCACTGAATTCCCCTCTCCCGGGGCACCAGCAGCTTGCGACCCGGGATGTTTCATGGAGCCCCGAAGGCAGGGAAAAGCCCCGAGTGGTATGAGAGGTGTTGCATCCCCAGGGCACACGCTCGAGGCTTCCGACCGCTGAAAACACTTCCAAGGACATGCAGCCACAGGAAGGACTTGTGGAGAAACCGCTAACACATGGAGCACGGCCACTTTGGGGCAACGCCATCTCCTCTATCTCGCAGCCAGCACGGACCAGATAAATCACTCTCATTCCGGGGAACTGCAGCCAGGGATTTCCCCTAGCATCCTTCAGCGCTGATGGGATGGGGCACACGGAATCTCCACCCTCAGCAACCACGAGGCCGCTGAAGGGGTGCGTGGTGTGGGGATCACCCCCAACTTTGGGAACCAGGACTGCGCGCAGCATTCGGCCCGAGGGGAGGCTCCACTCCCCATTCCTGCTGAGGAGCACATCCCAGGGGATAGGGGACTTCAGGACAGGGAGGGGGCGTGGGACCCCGGGGCACAGCGACAGGGACCCCTCCCCTCCCCAGCATCCCGCAGCATCCCGTGCACTTACCCGGCTCCTGGGAAGCGGCGGGGACCAGCAGGACAAAGAGCCCGAGCAGCAGCCGCGGCGGGGGGTACCTGCGGGAAGGGGACACAGAGGTTACTCACCCTCTCGCCGAACCCAGGGCGCCCTCCCACCCGCAGCCCCAACCCGGGATCCCCCCGCGGTTATACGAAGTTGCAGGGTCCAGGTCCCCTCCTGTCCCGGGACACCGGGGTTCCCACGTTACCGGCGCCCCCCTCCCCGGTCCTGGTGTCCACTTTCCCCGGTGTCCCGACGGTACCGGCGTCCCCCCACGGTTATCCCGAGGACCCCCTCCCTGGTGGCTCCGGGGTCTCGGTGTCCCCCCGCCCCGGTGGCTCCGAGGTCCCGGTGCTCCACTCCCAACTCATCCCCGGTGGCTCCGGGGTCCCGGTGCGCCCCCCAACTCATCCCCGGTGGCTCCGGGGTCCCGGTGCCCCTCGAACCCGCGGCTCACCCTGGGCGCATGGTGCCCTCTCGGTGCCGGCAGCACGGCTCGNCGGAGTTTGTACGGCCTCTGGTCTCCTACAGGCGGGAGGGAATCGGGGACACCCCTCTCCCGGGGATGGGTGTGCGGGGGAGGCACAGCTCGGCTACCCGAGGAGCACCCCTCCCCTGCCCGGGGCACCGGGGAGCACCGGCACCCCCAAAGGGCACCCGCCGCCCGCAGGACCTGCCCTGGCACCTTCTGCTTCACCAAGCCCGTGGGACAGGTCTGGTCTTGAAGGGCGGAGTGAATCAGCCAGCTGAACTCATTCCCCCGCCAAGCTTTTACCCCAACCCTTGGGGCATGGAGCAGGGCTGGGTGCTCCCAGCACGGCACTCCGTATCCTCCCTTCCTGGCCCTTCACTCCCCCTCACTGTGTGTGGGGGGCTTGGGAGCTCCACGATCCTCCCTCCATTTTACCACGAACCAAGTGGGAGTCTGGGGGTCCCTGGGCACCCTCCCGGGTTTGCAGCTGGGGGCTGCAATGCCAGACCCAGGGTAGCAGTGCACCTCACCTCGGCTTTCTTGTGGAAAGGAGTTAAAGCTCAGGTTGCTGCCCACTTTAATCTCCTCCCTGTATCCCAGCTTTTATCTCCCTCCAGCCCCAGGCCCACGATTATCCCAGCAGGATAATCCCCACAAAACCTGCCGCCACACCTTGCTTTGTCTTCCGCAGCATTTTAGTGCCCCGCGGCATCAGAAAGCTTCTGAAATCCAAGCCCTGGAAACTTCCAAGGGATCTAGAAGTGATTCACTAATGATGGCAGAGGAGTGTTTAGTCTGAGCCAGGGTTTGGATCCAGCAGGACAACTATGACATCCATCTGCTCGGTTCTGCACTCACAGAGGTGCTCGCTATCCGAATTTTGGCTATAAATCTTTCAACAGCGCCTTGCACCACAGAGCCAAAGGCACCCCCTCGGCACAACCCCAGGCTGGGGGCAATGAATAGACACCAAAGCTGCCTCTTATTTGGCTGCAGAATGATTTCATGAGGTCGGGACTCATGACAATGTTAAATTTATGCATTCCCAGCTGGACGCTGAGTGATTTACCAGCCCTTTCTTCTCCCGCAGCTGGATTCCTTCCCTCCAGGTAGGTGTTGGAGTACCTGAGCTGCACAAAAGGCAACACGTGGCAGCTCTGAGTCACTGGGCTGCTGCTCTGTGCAGGATTTTTGGAGGGGTGGATGTGCTGCAGGGCCTGTAGAGTGTGGAGAAAGGGGGAGTAGAGTCCTGAGGCAAGGATGGTGCTTGGAAAAAATCACCTTGAATATGGAAAATGTTCCTGCCTGATAGCAGAGGTCGCTTCTTTTAATGGGCTGTATAAATGCTCTGGTGGGGTGAGAGAGCCCATAGGCAGCTCTGGGAAGGCTGCTGCAGGCATTGCTTTAACTCCACTGGGAAATTCGGATCTTTCCTAGGGTTATCAGCCCTGCCAGGGCCAGGAGGTGCAAACCTGGTCGGGGTTACACTGACTGCCTGCCAGGACCTTCCCACACACTGAGCACAGCAATGTTATTGCTGGGTGCAGGTGAAAGTGAGCTGTATTACATCCCAGACTTCCTCCTCGCTGCACCTCTGGACTCCCCAGCCTGGCTGTGGTCTCCCGGCTCCCATTGTGCTTGTTCACTGGGATAGGTTCAAGCACATCACCTTTTGCCACCCTCCTGTCTCCCTGCCTGTTCACAGGTCTCAGCCCTGATGCTCTCCCTACTATTGTGGCCTGTGGTCCCCCCCTAGCAGACCTCCATGCAAAGCTTGGATGACACCAGGGCAGTTTCCCATCATAAAATTTCCTCCTGCTGCGCTTTAAAGTCCGAGAGCCACAAAGGACAAATAATGAGGCTCATCTTTTCCCAAGCAAACAAACACTGCCTGCTGGAGGGGGGACACATATGCTGCCAGGGAGGCAGCTCTTTCGAAAGTCAACCAAATGGAAACCAGCAGTGCTCCAATGGTGGCTCAGCAGCTTGCAGCCCAGAATTCCCAAACCTCAGCCAAAAAGGCCCTCCTACCCCTCAGGCTTCCAACTCCAGCCAAGCTTTGGCATTTTTCAAGTCTGCATGGCTCCTCCAGTGTCCTGCTGTTCCCCCCTCCCTGTGCCTGTCTCCTACCTGCATCTCGTGGCTGGTGGTCCCAACGCAACTGGGTGGCCCCGGGCACCCTGGTGTGGGGACAGCTCCTGCCAGCTCAGTGACTGGGACAGCACGGCCACCAAAAAGTGTCACCCTGGCAGCCCTGTGGGACGATGGCCTGTTTTTCCCTCCTTTAGGCAGAGAGGAGGGCATGTCCCTGGCAGTGGCTCTGAGCCTGGCATGCATGGCCAGCATCCATGTCCCCCTCCCGAATCGGCTTCAGCGTGGCAGCTGTCCTGGTGCTGGGAAGGGCAGTGTGTCCCCAGACTGCTGGGTGGCCCAAGGAACCGTGACCCGTGTGCCGTGGGAGCAGTAGGAGTGCCAGCAAGCACTGTGAGCTGTCACCAGTGCCAAAAAAATGTGGCTTGTGCATGGTTGCCTTGAGATGCTCCTGTGACCCGCTCAGTCCTTCTGCCACCATGCCTAGTGAGGAGGCTGAGGAGCAGTGGGAGACATAGAAATTGGGTCAGGAGGGCAATAAAGGACAAGAAGGCAGAGGACAATATTTGGCGAGTGTCCCTGCAGAGAAACAAAGGCTGAAGCAGACAGAGGGAGCAGAAAACCACCGACGGGCAGGGCTGTCCCAGCTGTGCCAGTTGCCAGGCGGAGGCCGCACTGGTCCTGCCACTTTGATGTACCATTTGTCTGCGTGAAAGCCACCTCCTCCCAGCTGCAGCCCCTGGGTGTGAGTGCTCAGGAACGCTGGGACTAGCTGGTTTTGCATCTCCCTGCCACATCTGTTGCTCTGGCTCAGAAGCCTGTGTCTGCTGATGGCCCAGGATCTGCCAGGACTGCAGTGGAAGAGCTGGTCCAGGAGGGATGTCTGCTGGAAAGGGCAGGATCAGGCCCTGCCTTCGGCTGCAAGGATCTGGCAAGGGATGATGGGAAAACCATCCCTCCTTTCCAGAGGTGAAACATGCACAGCCACTAAGGTGGGCGTTTGGGAAGGACCCAAAGAGCATAGGCAGGGAGTGGAAATAATTTGAAATCCAGATATTCCCCCAATGAGGAAAGCTGGCAAGCACAAGAGCTTGGCCAAGTGAGGAGCATGTTACCTGCCCACGTAGGCAGGGGATGAGCTAAGCCAGGTTGGGGTGTCAGAGGCCAGGAGTGGGGCAGCACTGTGCTGGCCCCAGCAGCCAGGTCTGGTGGATGCATTAATGGGGGTGCTGCAGAGAACCGGAGGTGTTACGGGGGTGGCTGGAGGCCTGGCCAGCAGAATAAATACTCTGGGATCTGAAGCCCACCTGCATCCCTCCCATGCATGTGAGGAGGATAAGTGCTAAGGTTCAGCAGGAAAGTGAGCTAGAGCCAGGAACCACAATGCCATCACTACACCATCTACTCCTGCCTCAGCAGGGGCAGGACAGACTCCCAGTGGCACAGTCCACAGCCCAGAGCCCTGCACAGAGAGCTGGGTGGGCAGGGGACCCCAGCCCCAGCCACCTTCTGGAGTTGCTGCCCCTCTCCCTGGGCTGTGGAGAGCTCTCCTGAGGAGCAGTCATGACATAACAGAGATGGCCTGACCTGTTCCCAAGCTGGACGTTGGCAATAAAAGAGCAGAGAGAGAAGGGCAAGAGGGAGCATTGGCTGCAGAGCCAGCAGACACACAGCTACAAATTCAGCAGAGGCAGAGCCAGGAGCTCACCCCCAAGCACAGTAACCTCCTCCCTTGGGAAGGATGAGGGGGAGGAGAGGAAGGAACCCCCCTTCCTCTCCCAGGGCCAAGAAGCCCCATGCAGAGAGGGAGAGAGCCAACCCCAGATCCGGGGTCCGCATGCATCATTCCTGCCCTTGGCCCGCACCCCTGGGCAGTGCCTGCTCTCTCCCACACAACCTTCCCACCAGACATGGGCACCTGGGAAGTCTCAGCAGCCCCCCACTCCCTCCCGGCTTTCTCCGTGACTCATCCACTCCAGGGGAAAATCAATACTTCAGCACACATCAGAGGAAGGACAGAGAGAAGCATTCCATGGGAAAGGGGATGCGGCGGATGCTTCTCGCATGCCTCATCCCAGCGGCTCACCCTTGGGTCTCTGCCTCTTGGCTGGCTGTGGGAAATGGCACTTGTTTCCCTTCCCGCTCTGCAGTCATGCTCCAGCACTGTGAGTAGAAGAGGAGGACAGGGCTCTTCAGCCACCTGAAACCTCGGTGCATCCACATCTCAGCTGCAAGGCACAGGTCAGGTCCCCGTAAAGCTTTAGAACAAGCCACTGGAGCCAGGCTGGGGAGCATCTGCAGCCATGGAAAGGATGGAGAGACCACCCGGGAGGGGAGCAGCCCCCTCTGCCCCATCCCACTCCACAAAACCCCACACAACCCTCTGCAGGGCTGGGGCTTGCTGGGAACACCAGCTGTCCCCATCTCTGCCAAACCCAGGAAGGTTGGGAGAGCTCCTGAAAGCTGTGGTGCCTGAATTGCTCAGGCAAGGGAGGGGTCTTCCTCCTCCCACACTAGAACACCCTGGCTTCCAGTTTCAGCCCTCCACATTACCCCTACAGTTAGTGGGGGTTATCCAGAGCCTCCAGGTTCTGGCTATGATGTGTTTTCCAGAATCCTCCTCCCCTCCATGGACTGTGCTCCTGCCACCTCCCTGCTCTCCTCAAAAAGTGCTGTTCGGTTCAATTGAAATCATCACTGACAGCCTGCCCTACTGGCTGTGAGCCAGGGCCAGCAGCCACAGAGCAAGGAAACTCATCTGGATTCCTGCTTCCTTTCACCAGCCCTTCTAGAGGGAGCACTTGTAAAGCAGCTTTTTTAACAAAAGAGCATGTTCCTCCTCCTTCCTGCATCGACAGACGGGTGTCTGCTCAAGGGAGAGCCTTGAGATCCAGCCAGGCAAGACAAGGGCTCCAGGACAGAGTAACAGGGCTGAGCCCAGGCTGTCATTTGGGGAACAGCCCTGTCAGCATCTCTGTCACCCTGGCACTGAGGGGTTGTAAGTCGTGGCTGTCTCTGGCTCAGGCACAGGGAGAGCGATGTGGGTGGGAGGACACAGGTTGCAGTGCAGGGTGGTGGCCGGATGAGGGACCAGCAGTGCCCTGGGAATGCTGTGGCAGTGGTGGAGCATGCCTGTGTTTATCCTGCGTGGAGTTAACACATAAAAAAACCAGCCCCAAAACTGGAGATCCTGGTATGTTCCTGCTGATTCCTTGGGCATTGTCTCAGCAGCCTTAACATTTTCATCTCTTCTCTCCCAGGCTGAACTCAGCATCCTCCCTGGAAAGGAACAGTCAGCCTTGACTCATCTGACAAAAAAAAAAAAAAAAAAAAAAAGAAATCAATGTCCTTTGCTCCAGTAAGACCCAAAACAGGAGCTGTTCCCTCCTTGGGAAGAGGCAATTCCCACCTCCCCACGAAACACTTGACTGCCCCACCCTGCTCAGCAGCTGGACACCCCAAGATTCTGCCCCAGTTCCCTGTGCTAGGATGGATAGGCTCCCTTCCAGGGAGGGGGAATGGCCATCAGGAAGGATTTTTCTTGTGAGAATCCCCACACTTGAGGATCCTTATACTCCTCTATGGTGGGACCTGATCATGCCCTCTGACAGTCAGTGTCCCCATCCCAGTGCTGGCTGCTTCAGAGCTGTCAAAAACAGCTTGCCTCTTCAGGATAACCCCACCAGGATTTCTACTCCTATTTAAGAGCCCTTCGCACATGTCTGAGGAAAAAAAGTGAGTGAGGATGGATGGGGGTGGGCATGCCCCCAGGGCAAAGACCTGTCACCTGCCAATCCCATCCCTGTGCACCCTTCCCACCTCCCAGTCCCTGCAGCAGACTGGCTGATCTAGTCATCACTGGTTTAAGCATGTTTGGCAGGACAAGCCTTCAACTTGCTCCTAGCCCTCTGGCTTTCCTCCTTACATTCAACATTGTGTTTTTTTCAGCTTTCCTGTTCCTTTGGGAGACCTTCTGCTCTTCAGCATCCACCTTCTCCCTGTGCTCCCTGTGCTTTCCCATCAGCTCTGTGGGGCTTTATGGGACTGCCCTACTGACTCTGCTCCATGCTTTATCAGATTTTAATAAAGCGCCTTTCGCCTTTTTTTTTTCCCCTGGAATTGGCCTGGTGTTTTTTCTTTTTTCTTTGACCACTTCCTCATTTTTAGAGCAGATTCAAAAAAAGAATCCAGTGGTTCTCAGACTGCCTCTGAGGGAAAGACACCATGCATGCATTCAAGAGTTTTATCTTTACGTCTTATTCCCTGACACTTCAATTCAGTTTGCAAGTGGATAGTTGAACTGTGCCCTTATTACACTCTTCCCTAAAATTCCTAATATCTGGTTTAGATGTCTGGCGTTGCTGTGGGATCACACGTAGGTTTGCCCTTGCTCTGTTCCCCTGACAGAGAATCAAAGAATCTCAGAATGCTTTGGGTTGGAAGGGACCTTTAAACACTATCTCGTTCCAACCCCCTGCCTTGGGGAGGGACACCTTCCACCTGACCTGGTTGCTCAGGGCCCCATCCATCCTGACCTTGAATGTTTCCAGGATGGAGCATCCACTACCTCTCTGGGCACCCTGTGCCAGTGTTTTACCACCTCATCATAGAAAAATGCTTCTTTATATCTAATCTAAATCACCAGTTTCAGTCATGCCAGGCTGCTCTCCTGGCACTGCAGGAGTTCAGATTTGTCTTCCCTATTTATTGCAGTTGCACTGTGTGTTTTCCTGTTGGCATTTTCAGAAGTGGACACGACCTGTATTCCCCACCTCAGTCCCAGACCAGGTGCTCTCTCCCCCTGCCACTCGCTTCTGGTTTAACTCCCCTCTGGCACTACAGTCATCAGTGCCCACATCTCTGCCCTGTGCGAGTCCCTTGCATCCCAAGAGATGCTCCAAGTCCAACCATAGCTAAACACCCATTCCCTGACCCACTGTTTCATCCCCACCCTGAGGTTCCAGCTCTCCATGTCTTCCCTGGGTCTCACTGCTAAGACTGGTGGGGTTTTCCTGGTCACCAGTGTCTGGCCAAGCAGTCTGAATGTAGCACCCTTCGATGCTCACCTACCACATAGTGTGGCACCATCAGCTTCTCTGCTGCAGTTGGATCATCTCTCTGGAGGTGTGTGAGCCAGTGAGCATCAGGGCACCTTTGTGGACTTGTTTATGGCACACATAAACTCACTGTCACCAGACACCACTTCCCCCAAAGAGCCCGACCTGCTGTTTAACCCTGGTGATGAGCAAACAGGCCATTTTCTCTCAGAACTTACAAGTTGCCTTTGGCTCGTCTTCACTTGCTCAGCAAACACCCCCGAACAGGTCAGCATTTCCTTCACAGCAAAGCTATGTGAGGAATTTCTCCTAAGGCAGCTGGACCCTTTCCAAAGACCTAGAGCTGCCAAATTCCCATCCCCCCTCAGCCCCCAGCAGCGAAACAAGGTGCAAAGTTGGCCCCTCAAGGCATTCTGTTTGTTTCCACTTCTGCCCCTGCTGTTTGCTGGAGGTGGGGAGGAAGGGGCCCTCTCTGCTCTCCTCCCACGCCTGGGTTGACTGCTCCGGGGAAAGGTCTGGTTCTGCCCCAGAGAGAACAGAGAGAAGAGGTGCCAGAGCAGCAGATAGAAGACACAGGTGTGGGTCTGTAGTTCTCTGTGCGCCCCCTGTGATGCCTGGTGGGTAGCGGGCACCGCTCCTCTCCCAGCATGCAGAGGCTCCAGGGGGATCCCTGGGCACTCATTGGGTTTACTGTCTCCTGTGATTTATTTATTTTTAAATCTCGAATTGCTTCTCCAAACTTCCTGCTATTTATGAGCATGGTTGCTGGCTGCAGAAAGAAGGCTGCTGATACGGGTTGTGCTGTGTGTGCACAACTTCTCTGCCTTCCACCCCCTCCTCTCCAGCCTCTCCGGGGCCCCTGGAGAAGGGGCAGTTTCCCACCCTTGTCTGGCCCCCAGCCCCTGAAATTGGCTTTTTGGCACATTGCCCCAGCACAGCTGGACACTCATCTGTTTAATTTCTGTGCCTACAATTCATGGGTAGGAAAGCAGGTGGTTTTTTCTCCTGCTCATCTGCTGGGAAGGGGAAAGAGCATTACTAGGGGATGAGACCCTCTGTTCAATCACATTCCAAGTGCCAAGGACCCCTGAAAGCCAAGTGCCCAGGAGAGCAAATGAGCAAGTCAGCCTTGGTCACCAAATGACCCTTTCCAAAGCTCAGTGACCCAGGTGCCCCTTGGATTTCACAGAACGAAAGATATCAAGTGTTGAAGCTACTCTAGGCTCTGATAGAACCTCTCCACAAACATGGTACTTGGCTCATCCTCTTTCCCTGAGCCAGCAGATCACCCCCAGAAAACATCCACAACCTGCTCTCTGCACAGAGAACAGGTTACAGGGAGTTGGCCATGACCACACGTGGGGATGGGCACCACCACTGTGCAGCTCTCTCTGACCCATTCAGTGGCATAGCTCCAAGAAGCTGTACCCTTGAGGCCCTGGTTGCTTCACTCGTGCCCAAACCTTGGGCTGCCCCAAGTGTCAGGGCCCTGAGGGCACTCATGGGTCTTGCTGGCCTCACCTGGGACCCCCACCACCCATCCTTCAGTCCTGGTCCCTGTGCTCCCTCCAGCTCAGCCCTGAGCACCTGGACTGGGCTCTGAGAGGGTGTGTTTATTGATGCCTCTGTCTCCAGGTGGACCTTGCACCTCTGTAACAGGTAGCTTATCTCAGGAGCTGCTTCCTGTATGGACCTCATACTGACCTGGTAGAGAGTTTGCTCCCTGTCTCCCAAAGAATGCTGAGAGTAGAAACTCTGGCATCTCCGAGAGCAGCTTCCCTGGCACCCTGTCTATCTCTGGCAGAGACCCTGCCTGGTTGGCTGCACCCTCCCTGGGGAGGTCTGCTGGGCACCCTGGCCTCCTCTTCATCATCTGCCACCTGTGGCACTGTGGTGGGATAGCTAGCTCCTGGGAATTGTCCTCAGTCATCCTTTGGTGGGATTGCCCTGCCCTCTACTGATCTTCCAACACAAAAGCAGTTCACAGACAGCAGTTACTGGCTGAGGGGGTGTGGCTATCTCCAAGGACTAGTTTCTCAGGGATCAGGCAAACTCATTTACACGAACTGGAGTCAGTACAGAACATGGAGGACGGCCCGCTTGTTTGAACGCCACCCTAGGCTGTAAAATAGGTGTTTTTCCCAGCATAATACAGTGTGAGATTAATGGCATGCTGCCTGTGCACTGAGAACAGGCTGCACCTGCAGTCATCAGTGTTCACCTGGGGCCAGCACTGAAGCAAAAAGAGGTGTCCATTCCAAGTTTAAAAGGACGAGAAAAAAAACCAAACCAAAACACTCATAGCAAAGCTTCCTGTGAATTTCAGTAACATATAAAAGCCAGGGTCTGTTCCTGGTGAGACAGTGACCATGAACATGTGTCTATTGAAGAGATTGTGTTCATCCAGGAGAACCTGGACTATGGGGATGCAATGTTTTGAGGATGGCTCCAGCCAAGTTCTTCTCATGGATATTCTGTGTGTTCATTTATCAGGCCTCCATTTCTTCATAGCATCACAGGATATTCTGAGATGGAAGACCCCACAAGGATCATCAAGTTCAACTCCTGGGCCTGTGCAGGACACCCCAGCTATCCCACCATGTCCCTGAGAGCCTTGTCCAAATGCTCCTTGAGCTCTGGCAGGATTTGGGCCATGACCTCTTCCCTGTGGAACTGGTTCCAGTGCCCGACTGCCCTCTGGGGCAAGAACCTTTTCCTACTATCCATCCTAAACCTCCTCTGATTCAGTTCCAGCCATTCCCTTGGATCCCATCACTGAACACACAAATCGATGCTGCCCCTTGCGAGGAAGCTGCAGACCTTGGTGAGGTCTGTCCTCAGTTTCGTCTTATCCAGGCTGAAAAACCCAAGTGCCCTCAACTGCTCCTTTTATGGCTTCCCCTTGAGACTCTCTTGTGGGCAATCTCTAATAGCTTTACATCTTCTAAGAAGTGATGGAGTCAGGAGTGGAAGGGGGGGACAAAATCCTCGAAGAGACATCTGCATCTGAGCATGCTTCCACTTTTCTTCCACTGGCATGATGAAAACCAGTGTGTGGCAGAGGTGAGCCCTGGTGGGCTTTGGTGTCCTGGGCGGAGGGGGTGGGCTGGTCCTGGCCTGACGCCTCCCGGGCTCCAACCTTCTCCTGGCCTGGGTGCAGGGATGCAGATCCTGTGTCCTGCTCCTCGGGGCCATGTCCCAGTCTCTGTTGCTCTGCAGGCCTCTCGGGAAGCGCTGCTTTCTGCAGCCAGGTTTCTGAAGAGGAGCGACCTTGAACTCCTGGTGAAGAACAAGGACCCGTGGAAGTTGAGCGAGTGCCTGGTAAGGACGGCCCCGGAGCCCCAGCCCCAGGCGGGACGAGCCCCCAGCCCCCGCTGCGCAGTGTGTGGGGCTGGCACTGTGCCCCTGCCCACTGCTGCAGCCCCCTGTGGGGCACAAGCCAGCGCCCCACACGCTGCTGCCTTCCCTGCAACCCTTCCGCTGTGAGCAGCTGCAGAAGGACAGGAGCCGAGCGGCCGAGTGCCTGCGCCGGGCGCTGCCGTACCTGCAGAGCCCGCAGGAGCCCCTGCGAGAGGCAGCCCTCAGGTTCATGGGTGAGCCACACGCCCCCGTCTCTCCGTGTCTCTGCAGTCCACCCAAGCCGCGCATGCGCACGGCCAACCCGGGCTGAAAAGCACGGCCCCGCCCCCGGCTCTGGCCNGGGTGTGTGTGTGTGTGTGTGTGCGGGGTGTGTGTGTGTGTGTGTGTGTGTGTCTGTCTGTCTGTCTGTCTGTCTGTCTGTCGGTGTATGACTGTTTGTCTGTACGTGTGTGTGTATTTGTGCGTGTTCGTGTATCTGCATTCATGTGTATTTGTGTGTACATGACTGTGTGTTTGTGTGTATATATGTTTGTGTATATGTGTATCTGTCTACGTGTGTGTACATGTATGTTTGTTAATGTGTGTGTGCACGTCTCTGTGTGTGCATGGCCATGTCTGCATGTCTGTGTTCATGTGCATGTGTGTTCATGTGTATGTATGTTTGTGCATGGTCATGTGTGTGTATGTGTGTACGTCTGTGTGTACGTGTGTATGTGTTCATGTGTGTGTGTTTGTGTTTGTGCATGGTCATGTGTCTGTGTCTGTTCCTGTATGTGTTCGTTTGTGCGTGTGTGTGCATTTTCATGTCTGTGTTCATGTATGTGTGTGTTCGTGTATGTATGTGTGTGCGTGTCTGTGTGTGTCTGTGTTCCTGTGTATGTCTGTGTTCCTCTGTGTGTGTTCATGTGTATGTGCTTTGTGCATGTTCATCTGTGTGTATATGTGTGCACGTGTATGTGTTTTGCATGTCCTTCTGTGTGTGCAAGTTCATGTGTGTGTCTGTGTTTGTATGTACACACATGTGTGCACATGTGCATGGTTATATCTGTTCATGTGTGTGTATGTGTGTTCCTCTGTGTGTATGTGTGGCGTGTCTATCTGTGTGTTCATATGTATGTGTCTCTGTGTGTGTGTTTGTGCTTGGTCCTTTGTGTGCGTGTGTGTTCATGTGTGTGTATGTGTGTGTATAGGTGTATGTGTGTCTGTGTTCATGTATGTGTGTACGTCTACGAGTGTGTTTGTGTATGTCTATGAGTGGTTTTGTTCATGTGTGTCCATACATGTATGAGTGTGTTTCTGTTCATGTGTGTGTGTGCGTGCATGTAGGTATGTGCATGTTCATGTGTGTGTACATTTGTATACATGTGTGAGTGGCTGTGTTCATGTGCACACACATGTGTGTGCATGGTCGTGTGTGTGTTCATGTGTGTGCATGTTCATGTCTGTTCATGTGTGTGTATGTGTGTTCCTCTGTGTGTGTATGTGTGTGCATGTCTATGTGTGTATTCATGTGTATGTGTGTGTGCTTGGACATTGGTGTGCGTGTGCGTTCATATATGTGTGTGTATAGGTGTGTGTGTGTACTTGTATGAGTGTGTCTGTTCATGTGTGGGTACATGTGTGAGTGTGTCTGTCCCTGTGTGCATGTTTGTCTGTGTGTGTATGTATTTATGTGCACACGTGTGTGTGCATGGTCGTGTGTGTGTCTCTGTGTGTGTTCATGTGTATGTGTGTTTGTGCTTGGTCACTTGTGTGCATCTATGTTCATGTATGTGTGTGTGTCCATGTGTGTGTGCACATGTATGAGTGTGTCTGTGTTCGTGTGTGTGTACAAGTATGAGTGTGTCTGTGTTCACTGTAAGATGCAGCTGCATTGATATTAAAAAAACTTGCCCGGACCTACAATGTGATGTGGGAAAAAAACCCCAATCAGTTGTCTTGGAGTATTCTGTTTTCATGAATCATGGCTTCCTGATGTGTTTTGTGTCCTCCTGCTCTTAAAATGTGTTACCAAACGACTCGTGTTTGTTTTTAGGCCCTTGGAGGAATTGCAGCACCCCTTGTTCATGGCCAGCTTCTGGCTTTAACCCTGCACAGGGATATGTGAGTGGCTTCTCTCCACTCGGGGCTTCAGACACGTGGTTTGTCACCAGCAGCTCGAGCTGCAGTCGCCATAATGGGAGGAGTTGGTTGTGTGAGTAACAAAATGCCTATGGGCAGTGCTGTGTTTAAAAAGAAAGGGTGATATTCACGGGATTAAGTCTCTTTCACCCCTCAATCTAACTGGAAAAATAATTTTCCTTTGCTGCTCCCCACCCTTTTGAACTGCAGGGTAATTTAGGAATAAAGTTCCTTTAAGTAGTGAAGTTGGCTGCTTTGGGCAGTGTCAGGCATTTCAGTATATAGGTTTGTAGCTGTTCAAGGCTGCATTTTTCTGAGTAGAGTTACAGACTGCTCCCCATGCTTAAATTACAGCAGGATAACTCTGGACTGTCGCTGTTAAAAGGGAGGGATAGTGCTGGATTGAAGGGGCTGAATGTGTAGGAAACAGAGATCCTGTGAGTTCTGCCTGGTGTTGGATTGCCATGTCCCTGTGTGAACTTGATTCACTGCACTTGGGGTTTTAGTGAGAAGCTGCTAATTATTTATTCAGGCAGAATAAATGTCACTGCCATGTTGGATTACCAAGCCCCAAAGGAAGCGCTGGTGTGGGCAGTTCCAAGATGGGAGTGTTTTCCTGGCTTATAGGTGTATATACTTGTAGGGCAAATTCCCTGAACGCTGATACTGAATATTTAATGCATATAACCTTGATTCAGATGGATTTGAAGTTTTACAACTGTGGAGCTTTAGAATTGTGCTGTAATGAAAAGCGGTGAGTCTTCTTCTGTTTTACATTTTGAGTCTTCAAACTTGTAACCATTTCACTTTGGCTTCTGTGCTCCAAAGAACAATAACTCAGTATTCCAATATCTCCCAATCCCCCCGATGTGTGTGACCAAACTGGGCTAGGAAAAACATGCCCAGAGAGTCTAATTCTTTGGTTTGCAAGGTGGGCTGTGGGCACACAAATAAACTCCTTTTGTACTCTTGATTAGCAAGAGAAAAATGAAAGTGCAGACTTTCTCAGTGAGAAACCTCTCCCAAATTGGTGTTAAGCGAGGCCCTTAATGAACTCTTTGCTGTGTTATGGCAGTCGAGTTCTCTGCTAGAGAGCAGCTTTACTTTCCCACTCAGTGTAAAATATTCCTACCTAGACAGAGTGTTTTAAAGCACTGAGACTGTTCATCACAGATCTGAACAGACCTCTTGGTGTCTCTTTGCACAAGCATTTGGTGACCGGAAAGTATGTTCCATTGAATGGCACAAGCATTTGGTGACCGGAAAGTATGTTCCATTGAATGTTTATTTTTTAGGAGTAATCTGCGGTATCTCTGGAAAAGAATCCCTCCTGCCATCAAACCTCTAAGTCCTTCATCAGCTGCCCTTTGGTGCTTGAACAATTTCATGTAAGTTTGCAAACGGTGACTTTTGGCCCAAGGACTCTGTTTGTGAGTAGCCTTGGGCTCAGTTCTCTTCTGGGAACAGCTCACCGTGCGTGTAGAGCTTTAAGATCGCCCGGTCTGTTCCTTCTGGCCCTTCCCAAAGGAGAGCAGCCTTTGCTCTAGGTGCACGTCAACCCGTCCCAGAGGGGCGAGTGCCACCTGCTGTCCTAAAACCTCATCCCGTAAAACCAACTCCAGAGCAAAAGAATGCCGACTCCAAAGAGCAGTAATTCTTCCTTGTTGTGTCCTACATCTTTGGAGAGCTTGGATTTTCTCTAAAAACAACAAAATCATAAAGCAGAACAACGTGCAGCTGCCGCAGCCATGAGGTGCTGCTCCGCTGGGTGGTCCCTGGCCTGGGCCAGGCAGAGAGGCTCAGGTGCTGCCAGCTGAGCATGGAGGAACCCTGTGTTGAGAGCTGCTAGGCTGATACTGAAGGCAGCAGGATTTGACTGCCTTTGGAAACAGGATGTTCTCAGAGCAGAAAAGACAGGCTGCTTTTTCTTGCTTACAATGTCCGATGGAACAGAGTTTAATAAAATTAGCATTGAACACAAGAGACTACAAGTGAAGTCAACACAACCCCCATTTGATCCTGATAAATGAATACAACTGAAGTTTGAAGATGTAGAACTTAAATACAATTGAAAGTCTTTGATATTTAACAGGTAAGACTAACCTTGATCAACTAGATATCTGTATCTGCTCAATAACTACACAATCCACTGTTTACAATGTAAAGACTCAGCTCCCTGAGGAGCTCCCACAACTATCTACAAAAAGATGCAGACAGGGCAAAGAAAGTCAACTGTTTATTCAGGTAAGGGAAAGTGAAGGGATGAGCTGAGAGAAGGGAAGACCAGGAGAAGGGAACGGGGAGGGTGCAAAGGCTGGAGGGAGGGAGGGAGAGAGGGAGGAAGGAAGGGATGGGAGGATGGAGGCAGGGAGTTGTCTGGACACAGGGAGGGGTCCACAGGGAAGGAGAGGCCAGGAGCCACAATTCCTTCCCGGCAGGCTCAGTTCGGCATGGCATCAGTGCCTGGAGCCCCAGATGGTCTCCTCTGGTCTCCAGGGTGTCTCCATGGTGCCTGGTGCTATTTCAGGGACACTGGCTGTCCTGATCCAGATGATAAAGTCAATAATGCAATTCTTTGGTCAAACAGAGCTTGAAGCAAATTGCTTGTATAGGAAGGGTGCTCATCTCTTCTCATTTCCTGAAGGGCTGGCCGAGAGAGGAAGAGAGGCAAGGTGAGAGGCCGGACGTGTAGGGAGCCGGGGAGCCCACCCCGCCAGGGCCATGGCAGCCGGCTGTTGCCGTGGGCAGGAGGGAGCAGGGCCCAGCGGGAGCAGCCAGGAGGTGGCGGGCGCCAAAGGTGGCCCTGAGCTGTGCGTGTGCTGTGGCCACGCCGGCCCTCGTCCCTGCAGGGAGCAGAGCCCTGGGCAGGCGGGGCAGGATGGCAGCTCCCCGCGCGGGGTCTGTGCTGCTCCCGCAGCCGCCGCTGACACCCCCTGCCCTCACTCACCGTCGCCGATGACCTGCAGCTCTTGGCGCTGCCCTCTGAGGTGCCATGAGGCGATCCCTGTGAGCACAGAGCGTGTCAGGGCCCCAGGGGCACAGCTGCCCCTGGGCACTCGGGGCTGGGCTGGCAGAGGGCACTCGGGGCTGCAGAGCCCCCGCGCCGCATCCCTGTGGCGGGGCGGGGAGGGACCCCGGCGTGTGGCTCACCCATGAACCTGAGGGCCGCCTCTCGCAGGGGCTCCTGCGGGCTCTGCAGGTACGGCAGCGCCTGGCGCAGGCACTCGGCCGCTCGGCTCCTGTCCTTCTGCAGCTGCTCACAGCGGAAGGGTTGCAGGGAAGGCAGCAGCGTGTGGGGCGCTGGCTTGTGCCCCACAGGGGGCTGCAGCAGTGGGCAGGGGCACAGTGCCAGCCCCACACACTGCGCAGCGGGGGCTGGGGGCTCGTCCTGCCCGGGGCTGGGGCTCCGGGGCCGTCCTTACCAGGCAGTCGGCGAAGCTCAGCAGATGCTGCATCTTCAGTGTCTTCTCCAGATCCCTCCTCCTCAGGAACGTGGCTGCACAAAGCAGCGCTTCCCGAGAGGCCTGCAGAGCAACAGAGACTGGGACATGGCCCCGAGGAGCAGGACACAGGATCTGCATCGCTGCACCAAGGCCAGGAGGAGGCTGGAGCCCGGGAAGTGCCAGGCCAGGACCAGCCCACCCCCTCCAACCAGGACACCAAAGCCCACCAGGGCTCACCTCTGCCACACACTGGTTCTCATCATGGCAGTGGAGCCAGATTGGGAGCAGGCTCTGGCTCACATATCTCTTCAAGGGCTCTTGCCCCTCATCCACTACCATCTCCATTGTCTCTTGGAAGAGAAGAATGGAGAGCGCCTGCACATCACTGTTGTCCTGATAGAAAGGAAGTGCAAAAGATTTCAGCATCGTCTGCCCCAGCCGGACCCGGGCACAGGTGTGAAAATCCGCAGGGCACAAAGTTTCCCAGCAGCATCCAGCACCCCTGAGAGGGGCACAGAG
>VXAU01002425.1:63205-146827 GCA_013399695.1 Formicarius rufipectus | reverse complement strand
ATTTACAGACAGCAGGTGATGAGTGGCTGGTGCTGGGCTGCCCCCGGCGGGTTAGTGGATGGAAAAAAGGCTTTGGCGTGTCCCTCCGAGGCTGGGCAAATCCCTCTGTGGGGTCAGTGGGGAGAAGCCACACAGGGAGGGCAAAGAGGGCTGGGATCCTCTTCCCTGGGCTTGTGGTTGGAGGGTAAATGTCTCTCTGGGCTGAAGGCGCCGATGCAAAGGCCCCTCCCGGCCCGGCTGGCTGCAGCTCAGCCTCCTCAGGAAACCCGGTGCAAAGGCCCCGGCCAGCGATGTCTTCTCTCCCTCTTTCTCGGGCACAGGGAAATCCAAATCCAGGGATTGGAAAATAGGAGGAAAAAAGGAAAGAAACCAAAACTCCCAGCCAAAGGTTTCTTCCTGAGCCGTCTCCCCACGCCAAACTGCAAAACCAGAGTGTTCCCTACCCCCTCCCCAGTGAATTACCAGTCACCTTGCTTCTTTTGTTAGAGGCAATGGATGAAGATAGGCCTATTCGCCCCTCATTCTGGTGGTAGGGGAAAGAAAAATTCCACTAGATTCTAAAACTGTGACAGTCTGACATAGATTTAATTTTATCGGAGCTCACAGAAACAGAAAAGAACTTGTAATAGAGACGGCTAGAAATCATGTGCAAGCCCAAATAGCTACTGGGGTTTTACAAGGGACAGTAAACGAAATTTTTCCTAAAGTACCTCCCAACTGGGACCCAAATAACCCAGACCATTATAGAAGGCTGGTACATTACAGACAACTTGTTCAGCTGAGTCTGGAGAGAGCAATTCCTAAAGCAGTAAATTGATCTGCTTTAAGTAATACAAAGCAAGGACAAAATGAGACCCCAATTGCATTCTAGATAGGCTCAGAACTGATATGAGAAAATACACTACTGAAGATCCAGCATTGGATGAGGGTAAATAACAGCTAGCAGGGGACAGAGCAACCCTGACATTAGAAAGCGATCACAGAAAATTGAGTATCCTAATAATAGAAACCTGGAAATATTAATGAATGAAGCTTGGAAAGTATATAACAACAGGAATAAACAGGAAGATAAAAGAATAGCAAAAGCTGTAGTAGCAGCTCTAAATCAACTGTCGGGATAAAATAAAGATTGTAGTAGTGAATCAACTCAAAGCAATGGGGGGTGTCTTCCATCTCAGCGAACAACAATAAGCAAAGATCAATGTGCCCATTTCTTACAAAAAGGCCATTGGAAATGAAACTGCCCTAAGTTGGCAAACAAAAATTCAGGAAATATTATCATCACCCACGAGGATGCTGAATGATGGAGACCAGCAGGTCTATCCCTGGCGGACCTGCTGGTTAAAATAGAGCTAGGGGAAGAAAAAGAAAAGCTAGACTTTTTAATCGATACTGGAGCAACCTTTTCTGTCTTAAATCAGGAACTAGTATCCAAAAGCGGTAAGTTCATTCAAGTTGTTGGGGCAACAGGCCAACCAGAAAAAGCTTTCTTTCTAAATGATGGGAGTTCACCAATTTTTGTATTTACCAAATTCGCCAAAACCACTATTGGGAAGAGACTCGTTAGAGAACCTGGGTGCTATAATCAAATTTAACCAAGGAAAAATTGAATTTAGAGTAAAAGAAAAACAATTGATAACTGCTTTAAGCTTTGCTTTGAGTTGTGTGGAACCAAAACAAGAACACCAGGATTTTAAAGAAATTATGGATCAAGTGTACCCATTAGTTTGGGCCACTGATGCACACAGTAGGTCAAAATTATCAGCTTTCAAAATTATCAGTCAAAATTATCCTATCCAAATTAAATTACAACCGGGGCCCAAACCAGTAAATAAGAAACAATATCCTTTAAGATTAGAAGATAGAGAGGGAATTGAACCAGTAATTGAAAATTTTGTGAAATTGAGACTTCTAATAGAATGTGACTCAGACTTTAACACATCAATCATTTCAGTTAAGAAACCAAATGGAACTTACAGACTAGTTCAGGATTTAAGAGCAATAAATGAAATAATGAAAACTCTGCACCCAGGGGCAGCTAATCCCTGTATGCTTCTAACAAAGCTAAAGGATACTTTAATTTGGTTCACAGTGTTAGATTTAAAAGATGCCTTTTTCTGTCCATGCCTACCACCAGAGAGTCAAAAGATATTTGTGTTTGAATGGGATTCAGTGAAGGATGGGAGAAAGAAACAGTTAACTTGGACAGCGTTTCCTCACGGGTTTAAGAATAGCCCGACTATTTTTGGGAATCAGCTAGCCAGAGAGCTGGAGATCAGCCACCGGGAGCGGCGTTCTCCTACAATATGTAGATGATCTGTTAATTGCCACAGCAACAAAAGAAGAATGCATATCATGGACAATTTCTCTTTTGAACTTTTTCGGTTTAAATGGATATCGAGTGTCTCAACAGAAAGCCCAACTGATAAAGGAGAAAGAGGTTCCTACGTTGGGTTAACCCGACGTAACAAAGACTTTTTGGTTGTTTTCACATGAAAGACAAGGCATGGCCTTAGGAGTCCTGGCTCAGCAGCTAGGGCCAAACAAGAGAGCAGTGGCCTACTTCTCCAAACAGCTTGATGAAGTAAGCAAGGGTTGACCTGGGTGTCTGAGGGCAGGGGCAGCAGTAATCATAAATATAGAATAAGCCAGGAAATTTATTCTGGGACAGAAAATGACTCTTTTGGTGTCCCACAAAGTATCAGCAGTACTGGAGCAGGAAGGAAATCACTGGCTGTCACCCTCACGATTCTTGAAGTATTAGGCAATGCTAGCAGAGTCAGATGATATAACCATTGAGGTGACTATCATTGTCAATCCAGCTTCATTCCTAAGAGGGAAGATTTCATCAGAACCAATTGTACATGACTGCCTGTAGACCATCGACACAGTGTATTCCAGTCGTCCAGACCTTAAAGAAGAGCCACTCCTGGAAGCAGGAGACTGGTTCATTGATGCCAGCAGTTTCGTGAAACACGGTGTGAGGATGGCTGGGTACGCTGTAACCACCACTACTGAGGTAATTGAATCTAATCCTCTATCCACAGGAACCTCAACAAAGAAAGCAGAATTAATAGCCTGTATTCGAGCCCTTGAATTGGCAAAAGGAAAACAAATAAATATTTGGACTGACTCTAAATGTGCTTTTGCTGTTGTACATGCTCATGGAGCAATTTGGAAAGAAAGAGGCTTGCTGACTGCCCAAGGAAAAGCAGTCAAGTATGCAGAAGAAATTCTATGATTGTTGGAGGCCATCCAACTCCCTTTACAGGTGGCTGTAATACATAGTTGGGGACACAAGAAAGGAAACACTGTCCCAGAGATAGGAAACAGAAAAGCTGATGCAGAGGCTAAACTGGCTGCTACAAAAGACAAAGAACTCATAGCAACTGCTTTAGTACCAGAAAATGTGAACACAGATCAACAGGTAAATTATGAAGAGGCAGATTATAAATAGATTCACAAAAATGGGGCTAAGTTATTAGATGATGGGTGGGCCCAGTTAAAAAACAGGTCAATTGGTATTTACAAGTTACTTCCCAATGTGAACTTTGTTTAAAGAATAACCCAAATACTGGAACTAAAGGACATTAGGGAGCAATAAGCAAAGGGTGTTTCCAAGGTGAAATCTGACAGATTGATTTTTCTGAATTCCCAAGTAAGGGGGGGTTATCAGTATCTTTTGGTCTTAGCAGATACATTTTCTGGGTGACCTGAAGCTTTTTCTTGCCAAGCAAATAAATCAAGAGAAGTGGTTAAGATCTTATTGAATGAGATTATACCTCGATTTGGAGTTTCCTAAGCGTATCTCCTCAAGACAGAGGTTTGCACTTCTGTGCACAAATTGTACAAGCAATAAGCAAAGCACTCAAAATCAATTGGCAGCTGCATATGCCCTACAGGCCCCAGGCAAGTGGGCAAGTAGAAAAGATGAACCGCCTCATCAAACAACAAATTGCTAAAATATGTCAAGAGACAAATTTATATTGGTATCAAGCATTGCCTATTGCTTTAATTAGGTTAAGGGTTAAGCCAAGATCCAAAGAAAAACTGAGTCCTTTTGAAATTTTGTATGGCAGACCCTATGTAATGCAAGTTGTAAATAGAGACTCTCTTGATCAATTAGGTAATCAGCCTAAACAGCTTGATTGTAAAGTACATCCATTTAGCCCTGGTGATTGGATATATATTAAGAATTTTTCAGGAGATCCCCTACGAGAGAAGTGAGATGAACCCTTCCAAGTGTTGCTGACCACCTTCACAGCAGTACGAGTGAATGACAAAGCCACCTGGATTCACTATTCTCGAGTCAAGAAAGCCCCTGAGAAAGGATGTGCCTCAGAACAAGAGCCAGCTACTCACACCTCCTTCATGTCATCTCAACGTTAACGCTTGGACTTTTGATAAGTATAACTTTATCTCAGGATCCCACTCTAGAGTGGCCATGGTATGATGCACACAGAATCAAATCCCTCCGTTGGGTTGGGGCGCCATCCCAGACTGATTTAGGACCCAAACCAAGTTTAGCCATTTTGTCTTATATAATAATGAGTCATTTAAGCAACAGGATTGGCACGAGTTCATTACCAACCTTGACAGGAAAATCAGGAGATGAAATCCAAATAGGATGCAAAGGTATTAACAAATTAATCCAAGTTATAGTAACAATTAGATTAGTAGTAACTCCTACGAACCATTGACCTCTTGTATTTAGTCATGCTGAAAGGAACTGTTGGGTTAAAAAGAGAGGAAAAATATTATGTCAAGGGCCTAGTAAAGAAAAGAATAAGAAAGACAAAGCCCAATGTGAACTAAAATTGTTAGATCACACGGTTTCAGTTGGATGTTGGTGGATTAGTAAAAATGAAGTTGCATCTGAAGTCTTTATCATTAAAACAGAAGAAGGCCCTACTACAAACCCACCTAATACAACAACTATGGAGGATATTAAAATTTTCACAACTTTTCCTCCAGAATGTGAGAACACTCACAATTTCACTTTTGTAGAACCTTATGTAATCAGATAATCAAATAGGCAAAAGCTTTTCCTAGACCCTACGTATTCACTGAAAAGGGTTCAAATACATGCCCAGGTGAACATATCCCACTTACAAAAAGGTTGTCAACCTTACATACAGCAGAGCCTAAATGGATGGAATACATGGATCACAACCAGGTCTCACCGCACTAGAACTCAAAGAGATTCCACCGTCTGGTTTGGCACAAGATTAGGAGTGTTAAACACGATAGATCAAGAAGTGTTAACTAACAAACTAAGTACTGTCACATCTGATCTAGGCAGGCTAAAGATACCCATGAGATCATCCATACTCCCCCTAGCAGAAACACAATCATTGACAGTCAAGCTCCTGACACTTGCAGCTGATCACACAGCTCAGGATCTCATCAAGATTGCTAATTACACTGGTGACATTAGTAAAAAGAATGCTCTTGCTATCCAATGCATCCAAGCCCAGCAATGGATAGTCTATAGTAGCAGGAATGCTTAAGGAAGGAGCATCAGGCATATTAACTCAAGAGGGAGATAATAGCCAGAAATAGTTCAACTACTCAACTTGAAAAGGATCACCAAGCTTGGTGGCAACTAATAAATTTTACCTACAATTCACAACAGGAAAAAATTGAGGCATATGTACTTACAATTAGTGCAGCAAATGAACAGACAATCTTTCCCATTTTGACCCTGGGGGCCATACACCAGAAAATTATTGTAAAACCCATAGGGCATAATATTTGGGCAAGTTATGATCAGACTAAAAGCAAATGGCAGTCAATTAACACTGAAGCATGTATTCCCAAAGGACAGCTTGGATATATCTGTGAAAATGCTGTTGTTGAAGATGAAGGTTTATGTCTAGATACTATGGATAGTGTATGTACCTTTGAGATATTTCCACTTAATATAATCCAGTCACAAGTATTTTATGTAGGAAATGGATGTGCATGTGTTAGAACTTACTGTACTAATATCTCTATTGATAACTGTTATGAAATAGATAACGGTACTAACTTCTGTGTATGCAATTTTACTCAAATCATAGGCTGTGATTTTGATTATTTCCCAGCTCTTTCCCTCTCTGTTTTTTTCCCACTGATTTCCACACTGCCCATCCCAGAGGGACACACTGAACCTTTCCATCCACCCCTGGGGGCAGCCCAGCACCAGCTGAGGAGCAACATCGCCACTTGCTGTCCGTAAATATTGCTGCACCCAACGGGAGCAGAGACTGTGGGGGATTCAAGGGGGGTTATCCACAAATTGGTCATTTAGTTCTGGTTGCTTTTTTTCTCTTGGATAATATATATATATATTTTGTAGTTAAGAACTGCTATCTTTTCTATTATCATACCTTAATTAAATTTTGTTTTGAATTTAAAGGAGACTTGTCTACTTCTTTGGTTTCTAGACCAACATATTTCTTAATTTCCTCTAAACTAAGACACTGGGGTAAGTGTGGAATGGAGAGGATAGGCCATGACATCACAAAGGAGGTGTTCCCATGGGGGAGCTCTCCAAGGCCCCAGCAACAAAGGCTGCCCCAGTGCAGCATGTGCTGTCAGTAAGCACGCTCACAGGGAGAGGCTGGGCTGGATGAGCGACAGGGCAGAAAGGCTGCCCCAGTGGGAGCGTTGTGTCTTACCTGCAGGCCCCTTGCAGGAGTACCTTGGGCAGGGCCTAGTGATGCAGCTGCTGGGGCCGTGGGTCAGGGCCTTGTTGCCTGGTAACTGCCTGGGCCCCTGTCCTTGCTGCACCGACATGGCTGAGGTCCCTGTTCCCACTTCCCAAAAGCAGCACCATCTCTCTGTGTGCCAGGCAAGGCCATGTGTGTGTGTCCAGCAGGCCGTGACTTTGGCAGGAGTCCTTTTGGTGCTTGTGCAAAGAAAGCATGGTGGAGTAGCAACAGGCAGTCCAGGTTGGACTGGATGAGGCCAAGGGCACAGTCCTGTAGTTGCGTGACCACTGGCAGTGAGTGGCCTGGTGGTGCTTGGAAAGGAAAGAGGAAGGGGAAGGGAAAGAGGGAGGCGAGGGGTTTGGGTTTGAGTCCTGGAGGTGGTGCCCAATCTTGGTAGCTGTTCCTTTACACATTTTCTCGTAAGTAGTTCAAAGGCTTTGGGGACCCTGGGTGGTCTCACTCCTCTCCTCCTAGATAGACCTCTGATTGACAGTTCCTGCACACTCCTGTGATGGTTGCTCCTAAGGGATCTTGCTGTAATTTCCTAAAGAAATCTTTTCAAGGGTTACTGATTGAGAAACTAAAAAGCAAGTCCAGCTTCCCTGGCTCCCTCAGCCCTTGCATCCTTGTTTAGACTCACTTCTAAGACTCAGGAGGTTTCAGTGTGCATGAGGGTCCTCAGACAGCAGATGCCTGCTATGTCAGTGTTGCTGCCTTCCTTGCTCGACTGAGGAAGGCTTCTCTGGAGCTCTGGCGCTACTGCATGACTCACACAATGGTGCGGGATGCACCCATTTCACTGGCAGCCTTCATGGTTGAAGACACAGCAATGCTGATCCTGTCCCACAGTAACACGAGGGGGAGCCCTTGTAGGTCTCAATTAACAGAGCAGGAATACGACTTTTTCCACCCCAAGTAAAAAGTCACAGTTCCTCCTCAGAAAAAAACAGGGGGCCTGAAAGACATCTCTGATCTTCATAAGGAGATTGCTTCTGGTTCACTCAAGTGCAAGCTACAGACCACTGGGAGAGGGCAAGGTCACCACTTGCTATGGACCCCTCTTCCTTCCTGTTGCTATTTCAGAAAGGGGGACAAGGTGCAGGATGGACTGAGGACATATTTTCCCAGATTCCATCTCAAAGCACTCCAAGGACGCCAGGTAAAGACTTTGCTGATACTTGAGTTGTTTTGATAATTGAATATATGCTGTTGAATGCTTTGAGGAAAACTGGAATGCAGAATTTTGAAAGTAGAGTGGTGTAGCAGAAGTATGAGACTTGGTGACTTGTGAATAAGATGCTTTTTGATTGTAATTCCTCTTGATGAGAGAGAAAACAGCATTTTGTGGGGGGAAAATACCTTGCAGTAGGTGCACTTGGAGTTAGTACTTACCTTGGTCCTGAAAAACAGAATATACAATTAGAATTACAGAATATATAGTTACATACTGTGATCAGAATAGTGCATAGAATATATAGTGAAGCACTCTGCTTGAATGTATTTAAAAGTGAAGAGAGAGCAAAAGCTTCTGTGTCTTCTCACAGTGGCAAAAGCAGTCCTAAAAGCAGCAAATTTTCTTGAAAGCAAGCTTTGGGTCCCTATTGGCAAGTCACCTGAGGTAGTTTCATTTAATGAGGGTTAAGAGATTTTTCTGTTCTCTCATTTGTTGTGCAATATTTGACCACAGGGCTACTCCTGGCCACAGTGCCACCCGAGAATGAATGATCTAAAGGATGAACTGTTGACCTCAAGAGGAATGGAAATAAAAAGTCGTCTAGACAAAAGCAGGGACCAATCATTTAAACCAGAGACTTTGAGCAAACAACTTTTTTCACACTGATGTCCTAGATAAATGGTATACCGATTTTGCCCTAGGGCTGCTGTTAATCTATTAAATACTTAGGGCGTTTCCACTACCACCTTTTGACTGAAATGGCTGCAAAAAATTACTTGTTCTCGGGCAGCATATGAATTTTAACTTTCATCTTTCCATAGAAGCAGCAGTCTTGTTAGGTAGGACATTTGAACACTTACACCTTCAGTGTAGGATACAGTGTACCCCTTACCAAAATGCAAGCAATCAAGAGGATCAGGTTGGCTCCTCCAGCATTCCACTGCAAGCCTGCAAGTAACAACTAAATCTTAAGAAACAAATCAATTAATCCAACAATAGTGCAATAAGTTGTCCCTGAAGCAAGTCAGTTGAATTAACAAATCAAGGCAATAAAGCAGGTTAACAGAAAAAAAATAAACATAAGAGTCATTTAACAGACACCAAGATGTCCTCGTTCCAGCTGAGCCTGAAAGGTATTTTTACCACTTTCTGGCCACATAGCTCCCTCTGCAGCCAAAGCTCTGAAGGCCCTGACCCTATGGCACTGCTGAGAACTGCTCAGCTTTAGACTTGAGTGCCTTCTCATCTCAGAAAAAAAACCCTGTTTATTGACAGCAGGCAGTGTTCAGGGAAACCAGGCTGATCAGGTTACTGTTCCGTTCACTCCTTTGAATCCTACTGCTCACCTTGAATCAAATCAAGCCCTTTTGCACCACAGACTAGCAAGTTCTTCAGCAGGTTATCCCATCAACCCACTCAAGTGAACATCTGCAAGGCCAGACCTGCATGGCTGCACCCGATAGACCCTATCCATGATTAGTGCAGAGATGCAGAAATTGTCTCCAAAGCCATGTGACATTTTGTTAACACCCAGCCCGACATGGACATGCTTCTGAAGCAGCAAAGTTATATGTGATTTGCTAGAAAATTATGTATAAGATGCAAACATGAGGGCTAATGATGAAGTTGAGCTTACTACGAAGAGATTACTGAAAACAAAACATATGAGGCACTGCCATAGCAGCTGCACATTCTCTAGCAAGAAGGAAGACAACCTACATGACATGCTTCAAAGGTGGTAAACCAGAGGAAGGTGATGCCACCATGGGACTGGTTACCATTAAGATGGCAGCGTATCTCAGTTTAAAAGAAAACTAAGATGTCTACCTGGACTAGGAAAGAGGCCTCTTTCCAAAACCCACCACAACATTTGAAATTAAGACTTTAATCAGAAAATCTATAGAGAAGGATAACAGTTCTTAACTAAAAATATACATCTATATATATATTAGAAAAACAAAAAACAAACAAACAAAAACCCCAAACCAGAACAAACAGCACCACTATAACCAAAATTTTCAAACCAATGAAGTCCTTTATCGCTCCTTTTTGGTGCAGTTGTATTTACGGACAGCAGGGGGCGATGCCGCACCTCAGGAGGCAGTGGCCACAAAAGTCACTCCCAGGCTCCGGCAAGACTAGTTGTAAAGACAGTCACATGGAAAATGGGGGTCACAATAAACAGAAGGAAATCTTCCTCATGGTCAGTGTAGAGACTCTGTGTCTTTTCTCTGAAAGTGTTGGGGGGGATGGGGGAAGGGTTAGCAACTCCTCTGCCAGTGGCATCAGCCCTTACGAAGTCTGTAGTAAAACCAGGTAGCAGTGACTCTCTCTCTGGAGAACAGCTCAGGCCACCCGGAGTTGGGGGGCTGAGCCAAGGGAGCTCCCTCCAAACGCTTGCACCAGACCAGCAAACATGGCTGGCATCTTCACAGGAGCTGAAGCAGAGAAAGTGTGGCCAGCACCAAAAGAGACCTCTGTCCCTTCCCCCCTCACCTTCTCCAGCCATGAAGTTGGAATGCAAAGCTATCAACCACCCCTTTGTTATCTGTCCTGGCTCTTTAGCTCCCAAATCCTCTGTGGTGGTAAGGGAGAGAAAAATTCCCTGAGAGATTTTGAAACTGTAACATGGTGCCACATGCTGAATGCACAAGCAGGATGCCAACAGGTTAATAAAGCACAACAAAATATGTTGTATTAGAGCACTTTGGGCAGAAATTAAGAAAAAAGTTTTTATGGCACAACAAAAGGCTTGCATTTAGAAGCACAGAAGCCACTCAGTTACTTCTTAATACCACCACAGCTTTTTATTTAAACTTCCAGGAAATAATGTAAGTATGTTCATGTCTCTGCAATCAGCCATCGACCTCCTCTTGTTCATGCACTTCTACTTGTCTCATACATCTATCAGCAAGTCTGAAAGGACACGCAAGGTTTGATTATAAAGGTAATGAGGCTCTACATTTTCCGCACCTGAAAGCCTCTGTTTTGCCTCCAACCTTCATCCCTAGTACAGCTGTCAAGTTTGCAAACAAATGCATGTCTCAGAGTCTGACAGCTCACAGGTCAAAACTGTGCAAAAAATGCCGTGCACATAATAAAAACATGTATAGCAGTAATGCACACAGATGCAACCAATGCCTTTAAGCTTCAGCCCTCCTAAGAATATACTAATCCCCTTTGTGAAAGAGGACAGCAATATCCAGAAAAATGATGAGTTGCAAAAACTGCACCTTGTTTCCCAAGTCTCAGTTTAAAGCCAAAACAAAATACCCTTTGCCCTTGTTTAAAAATAAATGCTAAATTTTCCAAAGATGCTCCAAACCATGCAACCCACTGATCTCGTCCAATATGTTATACAAAGCCCAGCAGAGGGATGAAGTCCCTGCTAGAAATGCATCAATTCTTCACATTTATGACTTGTTAAGACAGGCTATCACAGACATCTTCATGGCGGGAAAAATCCAAAGGTACAGTTCCTCTGCAAAAATCCTGTCACTTTGATGTCACAAAAGTCCTGACTCCAGAAAACCATTCCTAACTTTACAGAAGGTGCAGGGCTGAAAGGAGCAAGCTTCAGTGGGCTGTCAAATTTTGACCATCAAAGTAAGAGCATAAGGAGGGAAACCACAGTGTTGCTAGTAAGCAGCCAGTGCCATGGGTGCTGGCAGGTTCTTGGGAGTCTCTCCTTCAAATGAAGGGAAGGGAAAGTCTTTATGAAGCCTATATGCATGTACTTCTATTCACATAAAAAAAAAGAGGAGTGAGAGTTATCAGCACTAAGACAAAGTTTAGTTCACATGAAATGATTCCCCTTCCACCCCTACTCTGACCTGTGCTTCACTCTCTGGAGTATCACATATACAGCACACCAGAGGCACCTTATGAATAGAGACCATATGCTGAAGCAGCCAGATTACTCCTTCACTAGCAGTCAGAAAGGAACTACCTTTTCCCACCGTGGTCCCCCCCGGCACCCCCCACTTGCCTAGGCTATGGTAGTGCCCTTGCTAGTTATCACCTTCAGCCTCAAGCAGCATCTGAATAAAAATTAAAAAAACAAAACAAAGCAAAAAAACAAAACAACCAACCAAAAAAACACACAACAAAAACCCCCCAAAACCCCCAAATAAACCCCCCCCCCCAAAAAGAAAACCCCAAAACTAAAAACCCAACACATTTTCCAAGGACAATTAATCAATTTGGCAAAATTTGAAATATACAAATGGTTTACCAAAGAACACCTAGGAGTTACTAGACAATAAAACAAACTTTTTAAAAATTTTATATACATTATTTAAAAAGTTTTAAGAAAGATATTTTGAAGCTCAAAGTACAATGAAGTACAATCTTCTAGATCTACAGCAGACAGTGCTATAAACATTTACCAAACTAGGTATTTTAATGTTTGCTTCTGTGTTGATATTGTTTTTATTTAAGGAAAAGGAACTAAAAATTTCTCATTAACAGCAGTCCTGTTTTGACTCTTTTACCCTAGAAGAGAACAAGGACAACAGCCTGTTACCACTGTCCTCTCCCACAAGACAGTCCAAATGTCAAACAGGAGCAAGACACTATGATGACTGCATCCTAATTCAGCTTTTTAAAGTGTGACAAGTAAAATGGAGTAGATAGTTAGAGGCAATACTGAAAAACGGTGTTGCTCTTTTCCCATAGGAATCACAAAAAGATGCCCTTTTGCTACGAAAGTCTACTTGCCATCAAACTCATGTTCTTTCAGCACATTCGAGCAAATCTGAGTTTACATGGGTAGTTTTGAGTTCATTTTTCTGCCTTCTCCTTTTATTTTCCCCTCTTCTCTCTGTATCCAATATTTTCCTTCTCCCTTTTCTTATCCCCTCATAATTTCTATCTTCAGACACTCAGTCCCAGTGGCATCGAGCCACAGCACTGCTCCTCTTCAGTTTTCTGGAATTGTTGTACTGTGCCAAAGGGCAAATCAATAGCCCTGAATTAGTACTGAGAAAGAAAAAAAGAAACAGATCAATTCCGCAGAGAGTTTTGTTTTATATCTTTTAAAGGCCTTTGTGTGGCCTTTAAATTCTGAAAGCACACATGAGCTTCTGCAGTTAGGGTAAACATGTAATCACGCTGAAAAAGTTTCAACACTTGGTTTAACTAAGCAGCATGCTGATGAACCACAGGAAGTTTGAGAGCTGCTGCTTGGCTATTCAGACATAAAAGCAGACATCAGGTGTAAATTTTGTATTTATTAAAACAAAGATTATGACATGTCCATTTGTGCATTCGGCTTTAATGTAACTCTTGGTATGTAAATGTTCTACAGCAAATGAGCTCTATACAATCATGCCAGTTGTGGCAGCAGTAAGGAACACAAACAAAATGTGCCTGTAAAAGGAAAGAAAGAGATTGGAGGAAAAAGTGGGTTTCTTTAAATGGTCTACATCACCTTGGCTCTAGCTAGCTTGTACACAGCCACGCAGTCCTTCACACTCAATGACCATGGCCCAAAGAATCATCTAAGAAAAAAAGGTCAGTTTTTCAGATTGTGTCCTTAATGTCAAAGCTACAAAATATGTAAGCATCACTATACAACACTGAGCTATTTACAGGAATTTCCCAATCAACTGTTCTCTCAGAGAAAATTAGTGAATCTCAGTGACTTAAGTCACCTGAAAGAGTAAAGCAACTCCTAGGAGTTAGTCTCCATATTCTACAAATGTCTGTAATTTTCAAGACCAAAAAAAGCCTTTTCTCTCAAAGAAATACAGTATTACAATATTATTTAACTCATTTAGCACTGGCTACTGCCCTGCTTTTCAAACAAAACAAACAAGCCATTTTAAAAAATATGTTCTCAGCAATATATTAAACCTTTTTATTTTTGTTTGTTTTTCTGTTTTTACACTTGATATGTTAAGGGAAGGTTAACTACTTTAAATTTTACCAGTCAAGCATCTCTAGAAGAAAGTCAATGAATATTAAATCTAACAAACTGAAAAGCTGCAGTTATCTGTAGTGGTAGGATAAGGAAAAGGAAGTATATAAAGGAAAAGGGTAAGGAAAACCCCTGCTGTAATGCAAGCCCATCGGGTCTCACACTCTAGTGTTCTTGTTTCTTAGTTTATTTCTGAGCAGTACATAGAGTGGGTCATAGTGGTGTATCGTAATAGTCTGCCACGTGGTCCACTGGATACTGCCTCTGCTGCTGCTGCTGTTGTTCCTGGTGCTGCTTCATAATCTCTTTAACTTCTTCCTCAAGCTCTGGTGGGATGATGAATTGGTCATCAGGATCAGGCTGTGCTGGAGCAGCAAAGTAACCCCCCATTTTTCTGAGTGGTGCATCCGTTGCAACTTCAATTAAGTTATGGCTCCTCTCATGTGGTGCCACAGAACCATTGCCCCGTCGGCGCCCTATTGTGCCTGTGGCAGAATATTCAGCTTTCCTGGGAAGGCCAGGCTCATCTTCACTGGCACTAATGACGATACCTTCGTCGCTGGCTTCCACTGGCACTTGGAGCAGTTGCTTCTCCTTTGCTCGGTTGCAGTGGATGTCCACCTCCACCTCCACACGACTGCCGTTGGTGAACACCCCTTCGATTGGCTCCTCATCATCACTGTCAAGGCCATTGTCAGAGAAGGCGCTGGAGAAGGTGGCGCTGGAGAGCTGTCGCTGGAAAGAACTGGACAGGCTGATGGGGTGCAGCATACAGCGCTGCTCTCCTGGGAAGGCCGGACTGTTCTCATTCATGGCTACCTGGGGAGGCTCATCAGAGGCTGTGGACCCCACCTCGCTGCTCATTTCGGAGGTGGAGATCTCGCTGCTGATTTCCGAAGCCACACCACTGCTTGAAGACGGCATCCCAAGTGCATCTGTTGGCCTCTCCTTGATGACCACATTGACAGACTGGGAGAAAATGCCTGGGCTGGGAGGTGGGATCCCATTAAGTTCACAGCAGCAGAAGCTGTCCTCTGTCACGTTGAGCTGAACCACGACAGCACTGATACTGTCATTGCAGCCGTAACTCTGGGCCAAAGTGCAAAGCTTCTTCGCGGCGGCCAGCGCATCAGGCACGTTTCTGACTGCCTCCACTGCTTCATCCATCGAGAGACTGTCCCACAGCCCCTTGCTCCCCAGAATGAAGAACTCATCTTGTGGAGTTAAGGTAATGGACTGGACATGAGGACGCGGCACAACACTTGGGTGAAGGAAGGTGTACCCCAAGATTCTTGTTGAGTCTGTCACACCATTTACTTTGCCATCCTGAAATTAGAAAGAACAAGAAACTGGAGACAAGACAGGCAAGGATACACAGTACCTGCATCTTGCTGCATTTTACTGGTGGCTGCTTTTGCAGTATCCCCACACTGTCATTTACAGACAAGGAGACGGAAAACTAAAGTGACTGGCAAGAAGGGACAGAGCTGGGTTTAGAGCACAGCAAAGGTTGGTTTGCAATCCTGCACTCCACCCCCTATACTCGACTGATTTGTCATCAGCATCACCTAAGCACAGACCAACAAAGCAGAAGGCTGCAACAAAGACCATCTATTCTGCTCCTGCAGCTGTAAGAGTCAACTGGACAAATGTTTCACTAGTGAATCAGGCTTATCCCTCTTCTACCCATAATATCTGTCTTTATAGAGGACAAAGCAATACACAGCTCCACTTGATATAGGGGCAGGTCATTCAGTTACGAGTCTTCTCTTGAAGGTTTAACAACTGTAGGTTTCATCTTGGCTCATCACTTGGCTCATCTGAAAAAAAATACTTTAAATGAAGTATGCAAGTCAAATGTAGCAGAGAGCAAGTCTGCATTTCTCAATCAACTGAGTTGTAGTGAAATGTTTTACATGCCCAAATTACTTACTACATTTCCACTCGGATATGACATTTCCAAAGGGAGGAGGAATAGTGTCTGAAGGGAAAACTGTCTTCAGCAAGTTTGTTCTCTCAATATGAGTGATCAGCAAGTATCAGTTTATTGATTCACACGTTACATTCTTATATTGCATATAATGAGCTAATACATATTCTACAACCTAAGCATATTCTTGGATGCTTTTTTAAGGGAAGACCCCACCTATTTCTCATGCCTTTCTAATCACAACATTCTGTTATCATGTACAGCTGCAGCAACTCAAGCTAGTTGAGTCCGATGTTTCCCAAGCTCCCACTCAGCCACCTGCAGCATGTCCATGCAACCCCCATCAACCAACTAAGCCTCTACAGAAAACATCAGTAAAAATGGATGCATTTGAGAAAAAAATCCCATGCATGTTCAAATCCCAGAATCCTGTCCCAGTTAGAATCCAAGCTGAGGTGCCGGAACAAGACCAAGTGTCTGAAACAGCAAGCCCAGCCATCTGTCAGCCTGCTGGGGATAGCTGCACCCTGCTACCTGCATGTTCATGAAGCACAGCAAACCTGAGGATTTACACCCTTTGGGCACAGATAATAACTGTAGGTGTTATTATAAAGCAGATAACCACAGAAGAGTGAGCCAAGACTACAAAACCTTCCTCTTTAAAACCACTCAGAAGAAACGAAAACCAGAAAATCATGTCGACTTGTTAACTTTCCCATTAGAAGACTAACAGCAGTGATAAGTCATCAATGTGTATTAAATCAGTGAGTCATCTTAAGATTCAGCACAGAAATCTCCCTCTTCCTCTACAGAACAACCTAATGAGCATGGCTTGGTGATGCACACTATGTTGGAGTGACTCCCTTTCACCTTGTCACGTTTGAGATCCCATCTGTCACACCTCCCTGGCAAGATCATAGGATTTATTACACACACGTCCCTTCATACACATGCATACTCTGCTCTCGGGCACAGAGAAGTGAGTTTTCTGCCTTTTTATCCACCATTAGGAGGATTCAATATTTATCTATTCTTCTGCATGCCTCACACAATGCAAAGCAAAACCGACAGAAGTGGCTTCAAGCTTCTAAGAAGGGAACAAAGTTTTATACTCTCCCATGGTTCAGCTGAGCACAGGGTGAGTTTTCCTTTTGGGCAAGCACTCTCTTCAAGAGTCGCCTGTCAAAGGGCAGTTCCGGGAATGTAGGAACTCAGACAGCAAAGCCAGCCTGCCAGGAGCAAGGAGTCTCCTAAGGGAAGGTCAGCATTATTCCAACTGCTCTGCCCTCTCATCCTTTTCAACTGGAGAGGCTCTTCATAACAACTCTAACACAGCAATTCCTCTCCCACTAGGAGGAGGGTGTCTGCTTTCCTGTTCCAACACAAAATGCTCACAAATGCTCACTCTTAGAAGCAAATCAAAATCCTGCATAGCAATGGTATGGAAAAACAACTTGATTGCATGGTATGAATCACCTTGAAAGGAAAAGTGCAACCGTGAACAGTACCTCCTAGAGGTTACTAATACCAACATGTAATTTCATGCACTGCTGTATAAATACTCTTTAAGGAAGTTACACGTTGCAACAGTCCCCAGCTGTTCTCTAACCTCTGTGATAATGGCCTTATGCTGCTTAATCCTCTTCAGCTCTTCTTCACAACTCATCACATAACACCTGGACAAAGGCAGAGGTTTCCCATTCCGGCAGAGTACGGTTTGGCACTTCCCCACATTTGCTGAAGTCAGCGTGAAGCACCCACCAGGGTCCATGGGATCATGTTTTATATGGCAAAGGACAGCAGAGCCTCCAAGTTTCTGTCCAGCTGTTCCAAGTTTCCTGGAATTAAACAGAAGAATGATTGTTCTTTAACTGGAAAACAAGTGTTAGGGGTACAACAGAGAAACAGCCACTGTTCCACAAACATTTAGGGCACTGACTCTATTGGATCACTGGGAAAGAAACAAAGTCTCCACTGAAGACCGTGACACTAAGGCAGAAACACTGCAGAGAACTCACAACTTCTCAGCCAGTGTGTTATTTTCACATATGCAGATACTCAAATCTGCTTAATTTTAGGGGAAAAAAAAAAGTTTCTCAGTTGTCTCTTTTCCTTTACATCTTGTAGATATTTGTTTTAAAGATCAGATAGAACTTTGGCTTCTGAAGCTACACATTTTGTTATCAAAATAGTAATTCTGACTGCAGAAAACTCTAGTTTTGAGCAAAAACATAAGGCACAGGTTCACTGTTTTGTGGTATCTTCAGAGTAATGCTCTTAAAGTATAAAATGATGAGTAAAAAATCACAGCAGTTGTGAACATTGTAAGAAGGCACAATTTTCATTTAAGCTGCCAGGTACTAACCTGTTAAATACATTCTTAGAAAAGTTTAAGCCGGCTTTTTCAGCAGGACTCATAGTGGGGAAGAAAAATATCTATGGATAAAATTGATGTTTTCTGAATTATGCCATTAAAATGAAAATTAATTTAAATACTAGACTGTGAAAAAACATGAATCCTTCCCAGTAACTTGCTTACTGGGGTCTTCTCCTGTAGTAAATAGAAAGCTAATTGCTAATATTTATATTAAGGCCAGGTAAGAACTTGTGATTCAAAATCCTGGGGAGAATGCACAGCTAAATTTGCAACCAAGCTTCAATGTGCTTTTTTAATTAATTTTTTACAAATATATGTTAGGAGTGCTACAAATCATCTGTAAGCATCAGTAAATGGTTAAATGCAACCGGCATGAATACTTGTCATAGGTTTCTGTAGCTGAATTTTAGTAGAAGGGGGGGCTACCAGGGTGGCTTCTGTTAGAAGCTGCTAGAAGGTTCTCCTGTTCTGTGGTGCCAATGACAGCCAGGTCCAGGAGGGACTTCGTGCTGGTGGCTAAACTTGAGCCAATTAAGAATCATAGTCACGCCTCTGTGATAACATATTTAAGAATTCAGGAGTGTTGCGCCGTTGAAAAAATTCCAGCCATGAGATAACAACGCAGAGTGAGAGACCAAGGTCAGAGCAGGAGGAGGAGAAGTAGAGACCCCACTGAAAGCTATTTCCACCCCCCTGTAGCCCGTGGAGATTCATCAGGGTGCGGAGACGCCCCTGCAGGAGCAGGTGGATGCCTTAAGGAGCTGTTACCCTGTAGGAGGCTCAGGATGGAGAAAGATCCTGGAAGAGACTTGTGGCCATGACTCGTGGAGGAGACCCATGCTGGAGCAGGTTTTTCCCCCTGTAGAAGTGTTGCCTGGGGGGTGGACTCACGTTGGAGAGGTCTGTTGAAGACTGTCTCCCATGGGAGGGACCCCATGGGAGCAGGGGAAGGACTAAGAGCTGTGGCCCCCCTGCAGCCCATGCTGAAGATCATGGTGGAGCAAATTGCCTCCCTTCAGCTCACGGAGGACCATTGGGGTGCAGAGACCTGACTGCACCCCATGGAGTGACCCACAGGAGAAGAGCAATGGCAACAACAACAACCGCCTGCAAAACCCCCATTCCCTGCTCCCTTACACTGTGCAAAAAAGGAAAGAAAGGGTGGAGAAAGGTGTTCTTAAGATTGATTTATTTCTTACTTTTTAGTTTTATTACCTTTAGTTTTAGTTCTTATCTTGTTAGTAATAAATTTAAGTATTTAGCCACTCTGAGTTTGCTTTGCCATTATCTCTCAGCTGGCTTTTTTTGCCTTTTCTCTTTTTCCTTTCCCTCTGCGAAAGGGGGGCCTGGAGGTTTGGGTAGACACCGGGTGAAAACCAGCACAATACTATTTCTGGTTCTCCAAAAAACTGGTAAACTTATTTTGATTTGAGATCAAAAAAAGGCAGCTTTTTGTAGGAATGCCAAATTTCTGTGGAATCGCATTAATAACAAACAAAACCACTTAATAAGTACTTTTGATACTCAAATTTGTTATTAGTTTTGACTATTTTAAGTATTTGGCAACTACCTTCTAAACTAGCAGTCGGAGGCACTCTTACAAGCCATTATGGGAAGGAAGTGTTTCCTCTCTTGTGTTTCTAAGTTTCAGTACCGTCTACTGCTTCTCTATTTGTTCCAGTAAAGCAACTTCAGTATTTTCCTTTCCAAAGGTGCAGAAGTTCAACAATAAGCAATACTGCTTTTAATTTGATCAGTTTCCCCAGTCTCTAAGCTGCTTATTTGCTTTTTCCTTTATTTCCCTGATCTCTTCCTTCTCCTTTCTTCAAATTCCCTTTGTGTACTCCTCCTTCCCTCAGTGTCTCCCCTGGTACAATTTCTTCTTCTGTCAAGAATGGTTTCCAAACCCCTATACAGAGCTACTCTTACACTCAGAGCTATTGTATCAGTCTCTCTGGATGGATCCTACTCAAATAATATTCTAAGGCCAAAGAGATTTCTAAGGAGTCAGACTACATGTTTTAAATATCTGTGTAGCCTTTAATAAACTGAACTAGCACAGAGAAACAGAAAGAACAAGTCCAGGCTTTGCAGGCAGCACTAGTAAGGAAGTTTAAAAAGATGATCATGACATTCACACCACTGACTTGGCTATGGACAATTGTGAACAGTAAGACTTAGGGAAGATACAAAAAAAGAATAAACCACCCACTACTTAGTCATGGGCACTTAGTAATTTTGCAGGTGGGTTGGAGTTTTTTTTTGTTTGGCTGGGGAGGCATTAGGGTTTTTCTCCCCACACCTGAAAGGAACAGAGGGCAGTATTCACAAAACCAGCAATAAAAGAAAATGCTGTAGCCAGATACCAAGGCTTTTTGATCCCCTCTCACACTTCTCTGAAGAAAGAACAGGTATCTGACCTGAAAGCAAACAAACTGTCCCCTGAGGACAGACAAGGTAAGAAAAGCTTCAGATTGAAGACTCACCTCTGCATAACAATGAAAGTGTTGATCATATATTCCTCCTCATTCTTTGTTTTCTGTAGCTCCTCTGCTAAGATGTCACTCATGGTGCACTGCAGTAAATATGGCACTTCCACATTGCGGTCACCATCAAAAACACCATAAAGTGCCTCCCGGTTGTCACAGAAGTTGTTGGCTGAAAGTGCTGCCACACACAGCCTAGTGAAAAAACAAAGCAGGAGAACATCAAGGGGGTTATCCCACTACTAGTTTCCCAACTTGTCATTTGGACCTGATATGAGAGCTAGCTTAACCACATCTGTTCACAGGCACTTCTGGACTGGTTTCTGAGCTTTCAAGGTGAGTCAGATCCATCAGTGCTAAGATGGGGAGAAAACTACATGGAAGTTCCAGACAAGCCCTACGGATTCTTTCTCCTTTTTAGCAAGTGAATAAGTCCATTATTTGTAGAAAAAGGGGGGAAAGTGTCCCTGAAACAACATCAATTTAAAATGCGCTCTCTCCTCCAAAAGCTATCTTTGGGATCTAAAATACTGATGATCAAATTGTGTGTTAAATTAGTTGGTAAAGACTTGCTGGCATTTGCTACAGAAAAGGAGGTAACAAAAGATTTCTAAAAAGATACTTGAGGAACAAAAAGATTAATCCCATTGCCAGCAACACAGAGACTAGTAGACTCTTTGTACATCATTTGTCAAGTGCTGCCTTAGTCACAAGAGTGTCACACATCATGAATATTCCAAGTTTTGGCCATTCTGTCTCTCCTTTACTGTCTTTGATTTGCCAAGTAAACATCCCTTGGTTGAAGATAAAGAAGCTTGGCAAAGAGGAAGATGTTTTCAAACACTCAGATCTTTTGCAAGTATCGGTCTTGCACAAGACAGAATGTATTTGCCACACTTGTATCTAAGCAACTTCGCTGTTAAAGACAACAGTGGAAAACCAAGCAGGGGCTCGGCATATAAATACAGAGTCATTGCATGCCCTCTGTCTCCGTGAACTCCAAAACTTTCACTGAAAAAGGGATTTCTTTTTATCGGCATAGAGGCTCTCTGCTGTTAGGAGTACCCGTGTAACAAAACCCATGCCAAGTCGTACTTGTTCTTAACCCCGGATGCTTCAGTGTACCCATGACTCCACACCGCTGGTGCTCCTGAAGCATCACCGGCCGATGGCTGGTCGATCTTGAAGCACCGGATATTGCTGCAAGGGGAAAGAAAAGGGAAAAGATGGAATGAAGTGCTGACATGATCCAAATTAAAATGTGAAGAGCTTATTTTTTTTACTCTCCCAGTTCTGAGTTATACATTTAATAGAAGAAAATGAAGCAGGACATTCAAAATGGTTATCTTTACGTGCCTGTATACAATGAACAACTGAGTCTCTATGAGGATGTCAGCTGTGCTGTTTTGCTTAGCTGGCTTTTCTTTCCCTGCCCTCACCCCTGAGCTCTTTGTTTCAAACCTGGCCCTGGAGAAATACAAAGCTAATTTGCCACTAGTTTGATGAAAGCTAGTACAGTTTTGACTTATACATCTCTCCCACTCATTTTAACAACAAGTCTCTGCACTATTTCACTGTACTCAAATGAAGTATCCTGTATGACCCACAGCATCCTCTGAAGGAAAAGCCTCCCCCAAAAAAGTAAAAAAATTATCTAGAAACAACATGTAATTACAACCTTTCAGGAAAATGCCCATAAAACATCAGCTTCATCCTGGCCCTGCACCATCCCACAAAGCCAGCCTGTGGTCCTGACAGCAGGCACAGCCCTTCTGCCTTTCCCAATTGTGCAGTACAATTTTTACTTAGGCACTTGATCATCTGCCCTTCAATTTATTACCAACACAACCTTTAACCTGAATTTCAGGTATCTTATGGAGCACAGTAAAGACTTAAAAAAGGCCCAGCCCTCTCTGTTTATACCCTTCTCTACACAGCCCTGCTTTGCTGGGGAGAGATGACCTACCCCTGATCCCTACTGCTCTCCTCCAAAGGTAGGAAAAGTGAGTTCCCTACACACTGTGGACACTTCAAAGACATCAGCACCTTTCATGAATCAAAAGAAACATCCTTTTATGATGCAAGCAGAAAGGTGTAACTTCACTCTGAGCACTTACTTTTTCTCTTTCTAAATCCTTACTTGACCTGTTCACACAGCATTTCAGCATTGCACAGCCTCAATAACTCAAATAACCTGAAGTCCTGTCACATCTAGTTCAATTTCCATTATGTTAATAGCCAGAATATCCATCCGTGAGGGCAGATTAAAAGCAAACAAATTACATAAATAAGGTTAGAACCACTTGTGTTTTAAGTTTTTGGTTGTGCAGCCCTATGTGTGACAAACAGGAAGCAAACATCTCCTCATGAGCATTTGAAGAGATTACCTAACCACAAATCGCACTGGAAGCCTGGATCTCTTATTAAGTAGCAGAGATTTTCATTCTGCCTGCACCTGCAAAGCAGTACACACATGAGCAAACATACTTTCTTTCCAGACTTCTCATACAAGGCACTTATCTCCAGGGCAGAGGAACTTGGGACAGAAAGATTTCTGTTCCTTTTTTAATTGGGCTGACTACTGGTTCCTGGGCGGGTCAAGGACCCAGAGTTGTTTCAAGGTTTCCCTGCAGTGGTGAAAAAAAAAAGCTACCTCAATGCACTCCTTTTAGCCTCCTTAGTAATACCACTACAAATAGACCATGTGCCAGAAAAGAATGTCCAGCAGCACATCCTATGCATGCAAATATGGGCTAATGCTTCCAGACAGCATGGTTTATTTCTGCCTTAATTTAAAAAGATTGTTGCAATTGAGTTAGATGCTCTTTCATAGAAATCAGAGCAGCAGCATCTTTTTTCTTTGTTGTTTTATTTTGTTCTTTTTAATTGCTACTGAAAATTCTTACATCCAATAAATCCCTTGGCAACATCCTTCTAAGCATGCAAACCTCCTTTAAAATCTCCATATGTATTAAAAGAGCAAGTACGCATGACAGGACTCTTCTTCTCAACAGCACTTAGAATACGTAATAACCTACTACCTACTTGAATCCTGCTGGGGCACAGATGGAGAGCTGCCTTTCACATGCAGAAGGGAGATATATAAAGTATCAAGTGCACAAATATTTTTGTGCCTGCCAGGAAAATCAAGTGAAACAAGCACCTCCTCCCTCACAGTCAATTACAGCAGTAGACACTAGAAGTCAGGGTAGTATAGACACTGAGAAACCCCTCAGGCAGCCTGAAACATCTGACTGGCATATTAGTGAATAGACCTGAGGTCTTCAGAACAATTGAAAAACAAACAAACAAACAAAAATTAAAAAAAAAAAACAACCTATTGCTCTCCCGCCCCAAACAAATAATCAAGCAAAATGCACGTAAAAGGGGAAAAAAGATTTCTGTGAATTAGAAATCACACATATGACACTGAAAATATGGCATGTAACTGAACCACATTTCAACTACTTAGGATTTAAATTTGTATAATAATGCTACGGTGCATGATGCCTAAACATTAATGTGACAAGGAACTGGGTGCCCATCTTATCTGCTGGGTTATACACAAGAAAAGCTGATCTTTCACTTTAAGTTTTGACACAATTCTGTGTAAAACATATACATTTTCCCCCCCTATTGTTATAGGTTTCTGTGGTTGGATTTTGGTAGAAGGGGGGCTTCCAAGATGGTTTGTGTTAGAAGTTGATAGAAGCTTCCCCTGTCCTGTGGAGCCAATGACAGCCAGGTCCAGGAAGGACTTCCTGCTTGCTAGTCAAAGTTGAGCCAATTAAGAATCCTAGTCACACCTCTGTGATAACACATTTAAGAATTCAGGAGTGTTGCGCAGTTGGAAATTCCAGCCATAGGATAGCAATGCAGAGACCAAGGTAGGGGGAGAAGGAGGGACCCCATGCTGGAGCAGTGGGGGAAGGACTCAAAGCTATGCCCCCCCTGCAGCCCGTGGAGAAGCCTGTGCTTGAGCAGATGGATGCATGAAGGAAGATGTTATCCCATGGGAGGCCTAGGATGGAGCACGATCTTGCAAGACACTTGTGGCCGTGACTTGTGGAGAAGGAGACCCACGCTGGAGCAGGTTTTTCCCCGGGTAGAAGTGTTGCCTGGGGGGTGGACTCACATCGGAGAGGTCTATCAAGGACTGTCTCCTGTGGGAGGGACCCCACGGGAGCAGGGGAAGGACTCAAAGCTGTGGCCCCCCTGCAGCCTGTGGAGAAGACCGTGGTGGAGCAGCTGTCTCTTCACAGCCCATGAAGGACCACTGGGGTGCAGAGACCCGACTGAACCCCATGGGTGACACCCACAACAGCAGACTGAGAAGAACTACTCACTGAGGGGTAGATTTCACATTAGCAATGGCAGAAACAACAACCAACTGAAAACTTCCCATTCCCTGTTCCCTCGCATCGCTGGAAAGAGGGAGGAGAATGGTGTTTTTAAGACTGATTTATTTCTATTTCTTACTCTTTAGTTCTTATCTTCTTAGTAATAAATTTAAGTATTTTAGCCACTCTGCATTTGTTTTGCCATTATCTATTTTAGCTGTTTTTTTGCCTTTTCTCCTTTTCCTTTCCCTCTGGGAAAGGTGGGGACCTGGAGGTTTGGGTGGACACCAGGTGAAAAATGCCACATCTATGAACCAGAACAACATTACACACTGCTTCTTCAAGATTTCCTGTATGCAAAAAAGCAGCTCTTTAAAACAGAGGAATGCCCCTTTTTTCCTATTTGCTGCAGAACACACTTTTTTTTGGTCTGTGGAATCACATCATTAATCAGATTTCCACTTATATTATGGAAAATCTGCTGATTCAAGCTAAAAGCAAACTCATACCATAAGTTTCCCTTGCTTGCACAAAACATGAGGTTTCCTACTCCAGTGTCTGGTTTTAACCATTTAAAAGCAAACAGCATGAAGCAATAGATCAGCCCCTAAAAATTAAATCAATCCTCCTTGAAACCATTTAATATTTAAGAATCAAAGAGATTTAGAAGAAAAGCTGATGCAATTTCCTAAAGAACATAAGAAAAGTTCTGGGCAGGACAACTATCCAGAAATGAGCTGGATTAGAGCAATGGCTTCCCAACACACTGAAGAAGGCGGCAAAAGGCACTTGGTGAATTTCAGTAATAGATGACATTTAAGTCCCAGGTCAGGAAACAAACATGTACACAGGAAGAAAATTGAGGGTCCCAAAGCAAAGGAATTAGTTTTGCTGCAGAGTGGGAGATATGAGTTTTCAGGAGAGGTTTAAATATGAAAAATGTATAATTTGTAGAACAAAAGCAGCAACATGAAGGGTAACAAGAAACAATACATGAAGAGCTAAAAAGCAGGACAATAGCAAAGAGAGACCCAGACGGATGAATGAGAAAACAAAAAACAGAGTAAGCAGGTAGTAGCATCTCCAGAGTGGTATAAAACAGGTAATTTGGTTGAATCTAATGCCAGAAATAAAATGGAGACCAAACTAGCAGACCCTTCCAGGAGTTACAGCTGAAAGCAATTGCACTGGAGCAAGTAAAGTTATTCCCTTCAAGGAAACATCAGTTTCTGGCCTATTCACATAATGATCTATTACTTTCTGATCCACTGACAACGGGGAGCTGTTCTCCTTAGAGAGATACACACTTCTGTGTATTTTGCTTTTCTCACATCCTAGGGACAGAGTTGTTCTGCCCTTTCCCCACTCTGTAAGGTAACTTACTTCAGCAGCTCTAGGGTTTTGTGATCCAGGGCTAATCTGGGATTTCCAGTCAGGTCCAACTCTTGCAGTTTTGGAGGCAGGTTTTCAGGCAATGTGACATCACTCAGTTCATTGCAGCTTAGGTCCACACACTGCAAAATGAAAGCAGCCAAAAAAGCAAGAGAATTCAGCTGTCATCAAGATCATCCAAATTTTGATTAAATGTAATAATGCATGTTTCATGAACAATAAAGGCTGCAGCCAGGACCTAAGACCATTTATTTAAGTAAGTGGTTCTCAGAAAAGAAATTCCTATGGCATTTAGCCATCTTGCCAGATGTCTGGGACACATAGAAATATATTTCCTCCATTTCCATCTCTAGTTAGTCATCTTGTAACAAAATAAGAGTTTTGTCTGCGCTTCAAAGAGACAAAAATTGTCAGTGGATTATCAAAGTATTTAAGAAGAAATGTTATTAATGAAAACAGTCTTTTAATAGGTAAAGAAAATGGAGATAAGTACAGGAGGGGCTTCTAAACCAGTGGCACAGCAGTCTTCCCTCCAAAGTCAGTTTACACCAGCATGACTATGAGCAGGCTCCCAGGAATTCGGCATTTACTGAGGGATACTAAAATAAGCTGTTATTCATGCATGTGAAGGGGAGGAATAGAGGAGGAAAAGGAAAAAAAAATATCATAGCAATTTTAAACATGGTTTTAATTTGTGTCATCTTAGATGGATTCATATATAAACATGAAATCAATAAAAGTAGTGGGGAAAAAAAGAGTTTAAATATTTCAGAAAAATCATGATACAAAACAGCAGAGAAACTTGCAGGCTATCCAACCAGCTAAACACAAATTAGCTAGAACAAGTGCACTAGAATGAGAAACCCCACAAACAAATATCGTTTAAAGCTGCATATCCAGATAAAAGTCAATACACAATAGAAAATAGGGCATTTGAGAAAAAAAATCAACTCCTCAAACCCTATTCCAGGACAACCAGTGTAGTATGTACCAAAAATTGCAAAAAAAAAACCCTAACAAACCTTCTGAGAGGACAGGACAGGTTGGTATTTAACAGAGGACAGAAGAACTATCCACATCTTTCAGAAAGACCATTTTCTACTTTCAAGCTGCAAAAAGGGAAAGACTGCAGAAACTTTAATAAAAGAGTTGAAAGGAACAGAAGAAGACTTTTCCTAGCTGCCCATTTTGAACACTATGTAATGTCCATTGATACAAGAGAGGCACTTTCATTTTTGTAGTATACAAAGATTCTGAGCTGGAAGAAGGAGTAAGACTAATGTGGTAAATTCTGTAAAAGAAAAATCTCCAAACACTTTACTAAATAAGCACAGTGAAAATCAATTTCTGACCCAAATCTTGCATGCCAAGATTGTCTAATACAAAGGCTTTTTTATCTATGAAGAACAAACTGCTGGCGTTATCTAAGCCTCAATAGGAAATCAAAGCCTAAATCTGTCATGCAAACAAAATAGTAGAGAGCTTAACAGCAGTTATTCCAGTGAGTTTTTTGACTCTCTGCAACTTTTTTCTGCTTCCAGAGAGCCATTAATTACTTTGCAGATTAAGGAAGCTACCGGCAGGCCTTGCTGTGTTCAACACCTCAATGCTATTACAAATCCAATGGAAGAGCATGCTGGAATAAAGAATACAAATATCAGTAATTTCACTGTACTCCTTAAATGTCCAGTGTGCCAAAAATAGCAACACTCTACCGCACGTCCCTTGGTCCCCAGGCACTAGTGAAGACAGCTTATTTATCAGCCTGGGATTTCTTAGATGTTATTTGTACTGTTTGAAGAAGAGACTAAGAGGAACTTGCTGCAGAGATCTGTGTTAAATGTACTTATTTTACTCTCCAGGTAAGCAGGAAAGTCTATATCCTAAATGATCCCAACTTCCTCATGTGTGAAATGCAAGCTGGTTTCACCCACCCGTGCAGCACCAGAACAACTCCTGCAATTGCACACAGGATTTTTCACTGGATGGGCCAGCTGGAAAACAGAGTTTAATAGTCAGCACTTGCTTATGCTGCATCCACAGATTTGGAACTGTTGTGTTCGAGGCTAGAAGGGACTTCAGTTATGCCCACTTGTGTCTTAAGGTGGCCATACCCATAATTAATACTCATGTGGCTAGGAGAAAAACTGCGACAGATTAAGAGTTTTATTTTCAAGATACTACTGCTACTCAATCTTCACTTATGTCAGATATCCAGGTAATGGTCTTGTAGAAGACAAGCTTGATCAAAATCTATAACAAAAACCCTCTGTATCACCCTCACCACAGCAGCCCAGTGAGACAACCATGAAGATAAGAAACTCATCAGTCAACACAAACTGGATGATAAAGTGAGGTCCTGTGTGGGAAAAGCAAGCCTAGGCTGCAGAGCTCTGTGCAAGCAGTAAGGACTACTCAACTGTTTGACTGCATAAGAACACCAAGACACTGGATAACAATTTCAAAAGTGCCATTTTATTTTGTAAAGCAAGGAAATTGCAGTCAAACAACAGCTGCAAGGAAGAGTCTGCTGGGGCACTGACTCAGGTGTATGTGCTTCCAGATGCTCAGCCATTCCAAGAAGCCATTTCAGTGAGCACAGATAAGCCTAACTCTAATAGTACAAATACCTGTCATAAAAGGCAATAAAAACCCTGAAAACATATTGTGCGAAGTATTTCAGAGACATTCACTGGGCTCTTTAAAACAGAGGACAACACATAACTTCTACAGCCTTGAAAAAACCTACAGTGTGCAAAAAAGGCTTAGAGTCCATTATACTACTAAAATGACCTTGTGTCTGCAAATCCAGGAGTTATTGCAATTGTAAAAGCATCATAATTTCCACTGGTTTTCCTTCTGAAATAATTTCAGACAGCATAGTAACTGTTGCTACTAACTGTTCCAGTAATGTTGACACCAAAAACATAATCTATCGGCCCCTCAGACTGATTAAATACAAAAGCAAAACAGCCATTACCTCAGGCAACAGTTTTCCCAGGAGTTCAGTGTTTGAATGCCACTTTAGTTAAAACAAACCATTTAACATGATATAATCACAGAGGCAACATCAAACCACATGACTTTGTGTTTTGCTATAAGCAAGTTTAATTCACCAAATAACCAAATCCATATTTAGATAAATAAATTCTTGTTATAGTTTTAGAATCTAGTGGAATTTTTTCTTTCCCCTACCACGAGAATGAGGGGCGAATAGGCCTATCTTCATCCATTGCCTCTAACAAAAGAAGGAAGGTGTTACCTAGTGACTGGTAATTCACTGGGTGTGGTGGTAGAAAGGCACACTTTTTTTTTTTTTTCCTTCAGTTTTGCTGGAGGAGAGGGAGTGAGAGACAATTCTCAGAGAAACCTTTGCCCTACGGGTTTTGGTCTCCTCCCTTTTTTTCCTCCCATTTTTCCAATCTCTGGATTTGCAGAGTTCCCTGTGCCCAAGAGAGAGAAAGAAGACATCACTAGCCCGGGCCTTTGCATTGAGCTTTTCTGGGGGAGCTCAGCGGCGGCCAGCCCAGCAGCTTCTTCCCACTGACCCCACAGAGGGATTCGACAGCCTTGGAGGGACACGCCAAAGCCTTTTCCACCAACTCCCGGAGGCANTATCATACCTTAATTAAATTTTGTTTTGAGTCCAAAGGAGGTCTGTCTCCTTCTTTGGTTTCTAGTCCAACAACTTACTTAATTTCCTCTAAACTAAGACGATTCTGAACTTACTTTGGTACATTTTGAATGCTCTTATATATCTACGACCTGCCCCAGCTCATGTTGCAGGCTTGGCTGCAGTGCCACGTTTGTGTCATTCGGTGGCAGAGAGGAAAAGGCGAGGTCTTCCCCTGGTGCTCTGACCCCACGTGGGCTCCCAGGATTGCTCAACAGCCTGACATTATTGCTTTTCTGTTTGTATGTTACACTTGAGAGGCGGCGGGCGTTGGCCGAGTGGCGTAGGCCCCCGCCTGTGGAGCCGGCTCCTCCTCTGAGGACGCCGGTTCGAATCCTGGAGGAACTCGCTGTCGCCGTCCGAGCGTTCTCGGCCGTGGCAAGATGAGCCTCAGGAGTAAAGGGAGTGGGGCCAGTTCCGCGCACACTGTGCCTCACCTAAAAAATCCATTGTGCAGGCTTATCCCAGGATCTTCGTTCGCAAAGTCCAGCCAACAACAACAACAATATATCTATGAAGGAACTTGGATAAGGCCAAGCAGTGAATATAGGCAAGCAGAACTTGCTTAATATCCAAACTGATAAACACCAACCCTTACCTAGAGGAATCGCCAGAGGCCAGAACTCCTATGCCAAATAAGGCACATTCCCACATGGCAACTACATGAACTCAGCTCATGTAAGTCAAAACTAGTCTGGAGTACTGACCAGGCATTTTCCTTCCACAAAGGTGGAGTCAAAGAACACTGTGCCCTCTCAGATGAAACCACATGCATTCCTAAAACACTCAATGACATCCATACCTCTTTCTTCTTCTAAAGAGAACTAAACCATAGGGAACCAGCAGGAGGAATCCCAAGAGCTTTTTCAATGCTCCGGGTGACTGAGTAGTACTTTAAATATGATGTTTCTATAAAGCATTCAGCTTTCCCCAAGATGCATAAACAAAAGGAAAAAGATGACTGTTCCCTATCAGCATGTTTACATTATCTTTTTTTTTTTTTTTAATTGGTTAACCACCCTCATATTTTTTAAGAAATGTTTACTGTGCGTAGCCTCACTCCTGCACACTAATTCTTCCTCTAAGTAAAAAGGTTTTACTTTGCATTGATTCTAAATGGCCCTCTGCTTCCTCAGACTATTGTTACAAAGAGCGAGGAGTATTCAAAAACCCACAAATTTGTTTGATATTTCCTGGTTAAAACCACAAAGCTCATCTTTACATGTACTCTTGCCCAAAAGAATTATTGCTCCTGCTGCTTTCCATGACCCAGACACTGAGGCATGCATGCCACACTGAGAAAGACACTTAAGTTGTTTTGAGTCCGTGAATAGGTAATCAGTTCTCAGTGTCAGAGAATGACAGATTTTTCTGCTGTATCACAAGATCTGTATGCGGTGAGATAACTGTCTCCCAGCTCTGGCCAGCAGAAAGAGCGCACAGCATAAAGAAGTAGGAATGCATTTCACAAAAGATAAGCAACAGCATTAATCACCATGGTCAAGCAAAGAATGCATCCCACAAAAAAAGTTGTCAAGAAAAGTACAGAATTACTTCTGGAAACACAAGAGACGGAATAAGTATTCCCCCTGCTGTGCAAAATACGACTGCAATTAGGAAAAATCAAAGTAGCTTCCCTAAACACTCAAATCCTGTGCTCGCGGAATTTATCTGTTCCCAAAGTCTATCATATTTTTGCAGCTTCAGTATTTTTTAACATGTGCTCTTAACAAAGTCCATTCCTACACAGTCAATCAATTGCTAAGGCAGCATGAGTGAATTACCCATAGCTCTTGCCAAATGTTTAAGTTGTACCAAAACAGACTGGCACAAGAAGATAATTTACACTTATTTGGTAGAGAAGATATGATCTAACAAAGATAAGCACAAAATCAGATTTTGAGGCTCCTCTTCTATGACTGACTCTGAGGCTGCACAGGGGCAAAATATTTTGCATATGACTTCAGAGGAGAAAGCAGCTGTCAGATCTCTGTAATTTCTGAGAATGTACCCCATAGCAATGAGAGACCCAAAGGGAGAAAAAATTGGTAAAATCACATTACGCTTGCTTCTTCCAAAGCACATTCATTCCATACCTTTATTTCAGAAAGCTGCATGACTTCTGGGAAGACTTCAATGCAGTTAGAGTGAGCAATTATAGTATGCATATGTCTGCAGTTCATGATGGTGGTTGGAATGGCTTTCAGTTTGTTCCCACTAATATCAATTTCCTCCAACTCTTCCAGCTTGGCCATTTTGCTATGAAAACACAAATTTGAGAACTTTTCTTTTAATAGACATGCATATTTTATTTTGCAGTGGTTTTCATAATTTTAAGAAAACAAAATTGCAGACTCTGACTCTTGTTCACAGCAGTGGAACAAAATGTGTGCTTCTGTCAGTGTTTGTTAAAGCTACCTTTCAAATCACTTATTTTGCTTACGTTCCCCCTGCTCACCAGCTGACTTACACTCTTTTTAATTCCCTTCCTCCACTTTCTTTGAACCCTAGTTTCTCAATCCATCTCAAATTTTCCCCTCCACCTTCTAGCACCCCATTCAGCCCTTCCCCCTAAACTCATCTTCATCTCTTCTCCTTGCCACCAAAGCCCAGTTGCTCAGAATATCACATAAGGACAGAGACGTCTCTTCCATTATTTACTGGCATCTCTTTCCCAAAGGTGTACCCATCAGTTTTACAGCACATCTTACACTTGAAAGATTTCTGACTAAAACAGAGTGAACTGAAAGTACTGAAATGACTGACAGGGCAGAATCTCTTGGAGTTGAGAGGATTTTTCCCTAGTGGAGTTTAGTCCCCTTTCAGAAGACATTTCCAGACCCTTATACTCACTAATCTGTGTAAGGAGAAGCCCACTAGGTGCAAGCAAAGTGACCGAGACGGGCAAAACAGAAGACTTACTCACTCAACTTCCAAAAGCATACTGTGGCCATGCTGAATTAGTCCAGCTGAGGGGAGTTTCAAGCACCATTAAAACACACCAACTAACATGCAGCATTCACTTGTCTGTGTACTGCAAGCGAGGGTAGCAATGGGAAAGAGGGCATAAGCAAGTGAATCCACCCACTGCAGTACCACTACATTCAAAAAACAGCCTATGCCACCACAGTTCTGTGCAGTTTAGTTCTCACTGTGAAAATATGTCATGATGCCCACTCACCAGTGGGTCAGAGCCAGTGAAACCTACCTTGCAGGGAAGCTCTGTAGGCGATTGTAAGCCATGTGCAAGATTTTCAGGTGTGGGTGGCCTGTTAACAATGGTACACATTTATCTGTGAGGTTGTTATTGGTCAAATACAACTCCTGCAAGATGCTATGGGTTTCTTCAGAAAGGGTGGCTGGAGGAAGCATTTCCAGTTTGTTGGCAGAGGCATTAAGAAATCTCAGACTGCAAAGAGAAGTTACATAAGGGAGTTCAATGAAACATACCGCAGGTTTTGTCTAGAAGTATAAATAAAAATCTCTGTTTTTAAGAGTTGAGTTAATTATAGAGCAATGGTTAAAAGCAACAAGTTCACAACAACAATTGGAAAGACCAAAAGTCCAGCACTATAAGAACAAAACTGACCACATTTTAAAATGACCGCATTTGTAAGAAAAATACATCAGCAAAGTATGTCAAAATGCCTCTATCCTGTAATCAAGACCTCAGTACCTCCATTATTACTACAGACATACCTACAGATAAGAGTAATAATGAACCACATCATTTCCATATTCATTACACACAAAAATGAATTCCGTATTCATCATCAATGAAGCATGAGAGCATAGCTGCCTTTCAAGCGACTAAAGTCATCAATGGTAAAAGCCAGCCAAGATTTCAGTATTTTACATCTAGGGTGCAGACAGTATTTTGTTTAAACCTGCAGTCCTGAGAGCAGCTACAGAATTTCTATGTAGTTTCTGAGTGCCCTTCCCTTACTCCCCAAGCATGCAGAAGCCCCTGTCAAGTTTTGGTGTTTGTTTTTTTTTTTTTTTTTGCAGTCCCAATACAAGCAGCAAGGACTGAAGAAGCACAGAAATGGAGTTATTCTTTTTTCCCCAAAGGACTTTTTCAGGATGGGAATAAGACTTGCTGAGGTATAGGCACTGCCCACTCCTGCCACTGAAGTTCTGCAGGTAGAGGATTTATGTTTGTTAGAAGAGTTTGGTGATCACAGCAGCACTGTAGGTATCTTGAGGACTAGAATTCACACAAGCAATTCCAAAGACATGGAAAAATAAAATTGTTAATCCTTTGATAACCAACCTTGGCATAAACATGCTTTTTCAACAGAAATATGACCTCTTTTTCTTCCTCCTGTTTTCAGAAAAGGCTGCATTAGAGTATTATAGAAGTAAGTATGTGCTGCCAGTCTGCAGCAACCATGTTCAGACCAGGCCATGCCACTCGTAACAACCGATAGGAACAGGCAGCTGCAATGGGCAAAGCTGTCTTCAAGAAACAAGACACCAACGGACCATTGGTGGAATATAACAAAAAGTTTCAAGTTGTTCCCTCACTGGTACTAAACCAGAATGGAATCTATGTGTTCCTGCCAGGAGTAAGTTTTGATGCATATATTTTCCAGTGGGGAAAGGAGAAAAGACAGCTGATGCTCTGCGCACACACACACCCTTCCCCTTGACCCTGCCCTTTTGCCAGATCTTCCAGAGACTGATATAAAAACACTGGGAATAAATCTCCATGATCCTAACCTACAGTTTAATGCCTTGTGAACAAAGTTTAGGTGACCAGTAAAAATCTTGCCAACAGCCTAGAATGGGAACCCTGTGGTAGCAGGGTATCTCACCTTAAACAGCTGACAGGTTCTGAATATTCACATACTAAGCTCTGCCTTTATATGACACAATTAGAATTAAAAGAACTTTCAGAAATGAGTATGCTGCTTGCTTACATGTTCCTTTTGACCAGCTGTTACATAAAAATGGCAAAAACATTCTGAAATGATAATTCCTTCATGATATTGTCTGTATTTAAAAAGAAAAATAAAGTAAAAAAGGAACACAATTCTTTGGCCAAAGAACAGAATGAACAGCAGACTGTTACTGCCAAATATTTTTCAATTCTGTGCCACAAATCTTACATAAAAAACCCCAACAAAACAAAACAAAAAACCCAAATCACCAAAAACTCAACACCACCTAAAACTGTACTTGCCCACCAGGCTTTTCCTCATGCTGACTTAAAACAGAAGTCCTCCTCCAGGTTATTTCCACTCCCCTATTTCTTTATCCTTGTGCAATGCGCCAGCTGCTACCTTAGAAGGAAGATCTTATAAATGCCCTCCAGAGGAGTGGAAATTTACTTGGGCACAACTGTTCCCATCTCTCTTGTGCAGGGACTTAAACTGATTCATGTTCCTTGAAGATATCCCACTCATACTGCTTATCAGATGGAAGTAGAATGTCAAGTATTAAAGCTCAGTCCAAAATTAACTGTTTCCCTTTCCAATTCCACCCACACATTATACCACAAATTCATGATAAAACTACAGCAACACTACAAAGACCTGAATTCAGCAGTCTACACACATACCAGACTGTAATACAGCGAGGAAAGCATGAATTAACAAGTACTAAAAGAACGTTGGAGATTAAGAAAAAAAGGAATGCACTGGAAGGGAGATGTCAGAATTCTTCAGCTTTGACAAGGTGAATATTCTTCTCCGGTATATATAAAACAGTAATCTCTGGCTGGAATAAGTCACTTTTGGTTTTATGAGGTATCAAAGTACAGTCCCTTGCTCAATTTAACTTCTCTAAGAGAAAAAGTAAGTCCCAATAAGACTGCCCCAAAGAATAGGCCAGAATCAAGGACATGAATCTAACTCAACAAAAAGACCTAAAATGCAGTCAAATGCATTCTCTATTTCTAACCAGATGATTCTGACCAAGGCTTGAACTTTGCCTACCTGAGTCACCAATGCCTACCTCTAGCATAAACAAAAGGTGAATGCAGACAATTGTGAGAATATAGCATCTCTCAATTCCTCATCATTTTCTGAGGTAGCTTGACAAACTTACCTTGCTGGTAAAGAAAAAAATATAAGTTCTCCAAAAGCATAGGAACATTTGACATTAGAAAGAGGAACATAGAAAACTGCATCCAGTGGTGAAGCAGCAGAAAATCAAAACAAGTCTGTTTAGCTTGAAAGTACTGATGAGAGTTGGAAAGAACACTGCAGCTGCAAAAAGTGAGTATGTAGAGAAATCAAGATCTCCATTTTGGCCTATGCCCCACAATCTCCATCAGTATAGAGCAATCAAGAAACAAAATTTCTTCTCTGGTGCCTTCTGAAGAGACATGCCCTCAATTTCAGATCACCTAATAGTAAAATAATTTATGAATGTCGTAACAGGTACGTGAGGAAGAATTCTGTATGCTAAGCACATCTCTGGGAAAAAAGAGAAGGAAAAAAAATTACCAAGACTGTTTTGCCAGCCACTGCAAAAGAGGCTATTTTTTCTTAAAAAAATTTATTAAAAACAAACAAACAAACAAACAAAAACCAAACAAAAAAAAACAAAAAAAAAACAAAAAAACCAAAAAAAAACCAACAAAAACAAAAAACCAACCAACCAACCAAAACAAAACAAAAAAAAAAAAAAAAAAAAAAAACAAAAAACCCCCAAACAAAACAAAACAAACAAACAAATAACAACAAAAAAAACACCAAAAACCCAAACAAACAAACAAAAAAAAAACAAAACAAAAACAAAAAAAACCCAACAAAACCCAGAAACATTTAAATAAATCCCCTTCCTGTTGATGGACTGAAAAAAAAAACCCCACTTTGCTTCTGTCTCCTCAGCTCTTACTTTCTAACATACCTTCAGCTGTTTTGTTGTTTCTAAGGTACCTGACTGCAAATTCTTCACCTATCAACAGAGACAAATGCAGCTAAGCATTTCTGCAACACAGGAATGTGCATCAAATCCTTAACTAGCACCTGGCATTCATTTGACTTTGTTTCCTCCCTCACACTTCCCCTGCATTCAGGATAGGACAGAATACTTGCATCACAAAGAAGCCACAGTGGGCAGAAATGGCAAATATCAAGAGCAAGCTTAACTGGGTCACCTTCCAGAACATCAGCAAAAAATCCCAAACCAAATTAAACAAAATAAATTCAAAACAAACAGAAAATCAAACTAGGTAAGAACAGCTGAAGAAAGCTGAAAACAGGAGTGATGCAAGACAGAGCCCAGAGCCACTCTGAATAGCTGACACTGGCTTAGCCACCACAGCTGGCTGCTAATACTGCAAAACAAAGCCCAAGGTTTAGGCTGTGCCATCAGAGCTACACATCTTCACCACACAAGTGCTTTAAGCAGTCCAATAGCTGCTTTAATCGTTTATATTGAAAACATGAATTCTAACTGGAAAGGATGCTCAGGCAAGAGACAAACCCTTGCCGCTTCTCACCACTGTGCCTCCAGTTTTAATCCTGCCCTGACTACTGTCACTGCTTTGCTACCATGCTCACCTAAAGCTCTTGAATGCTTGCTAGTCTTACCTGAAGAGCACTTTGTACAACCATTTCCATGCCATTAAATGGTAGCTTGCTTCAGGCTGCCCAAGGAAGGCAGGAAAAAGTCTGTACAAGTATCTGACAGCCAAAAAGGTATCACAACAGAAGTAGCAGTGGATAGAAATTAAATGCTACGGAATGCAGGTGCACAGAAAAGGGTTCAAGACTCAGTTTGGGAGTCTTCCCCATCAGCTGCAGCACTTGCATGAATTCTCTGCTTTTCCAGCATGTGGTAATGAGAAATGAAGAGATTATCTGTCTGCCTCCACAGTGCACATCTTGCCAAGAAAATCTCCACCCTAGAAGAGAAATTCTTGCTAACATGATCAAGATGTGCATGTTTTCAGTGCAATAAACAGAACCAATTTCTGTCTCACTCAGAGAAATGTTTCATAGGCTAGTCCTCAATTTCTCCTTGACTAACAGTGTAAAATAGAAAATTAATTAAAAAGCAGACCAAGAAAATATCCTTAATTATAGTCTTCAGCATAAAATGACACCTGTTCATTGTTTATTTAAGGATTAAGGCAGAAAAATCAATGTCCGTAGATTCTTCTATGAAGAAAACTGAGATTTTTCAGTATTTTGTTGTTCTTAATTTGTGAAAGTGATATTCTCTCTTCATGCACCAATGCAACAATTTCCTTCCCTTCCTCAGATGTTCTAGATATCAAAGCCCACCAGTGCTTGAGCTGAAGTTTGCCAAGGCTCTTCAGACCCACTTTGTCACATATTCAGGACTGACAGAGAAAGCATTTATAATTCACAGTATGAGACTTCATATCCAGACAAGATATCATGTGTCAGTTGCATAGACTGACTACCTTTCAAAAAACCCCAAAACTAATCTTTTTAAGGCTGCAAAAGGTAAGTCATTTTATGCAGAGATAAAGGTTCTGAAAGATAAAAGTGATTCGTCCAACATTACATGCTGGGTTGAGACCATGGCAGACCACTTGGGAAAACCAATTCTCTTGGCACATCTGGCAGTGCAGATTGTGCTTCATAGGAAATGCTTAAGTATTTTACCTTTTTAAAACAAAACAATCTCCTGAACATTCTTCCCTGGCCCAGACCCATTTCCATTGACACTTTGTTATTGACAAGATGAAAGCATATGAAAACAAAATAAAAAGAAAGATGTTTCCTGTTAGAAATTCCAAACTTAAAACTGACATTGCACACTAATCTACTAATCTGTACTACTGTTTTAATTCACAGTTCTCAGTTTTGCAGCAACCATAGGAGCACTTGCATGGACAAGCCATTTGCAAGCCATGTCTTCTAAACTAGTTAAGGGGTAGGGATCAATAGGGAAAATCCTGTCCAAGTCAGATGCTTCTACTACCCTGACAAGTCAAGGAGGCTGCAGTGGTGATGAGATGACAAAATGGGTAAGCTTTGTTTAATCTCCTTTGATGGTACATGACTTCGTTAAGACCTGTAGAAGACTGAAAACATGTGCCCTGTACTGCTTGAAAGTTGCAGACGGGAAAATATTCCCAAGCCTGAATCAGCAACTTAACACCATTATTCAACGTGGTCTTTAATTTTAGGTCTTCTCTGCACACTTCTAGCAAACTTCTGGGAATCTATCTCCAATCCTGATTTTAGCCTGTACTTGTTAATTTTGGCATCACAAGGAAAAAAAAAAACAAAATTCTGCCTACAGATGAGTTGCAGTACAAAAAAAAATGTAATGTTTTCTCTCTGCCAAAACTGCACTAAACTAGATCCTAGAAGTACAACCTGTTTTTAATAGAAATGTTAAAAAATTATTCCTCTTTTTGCTTTCAAAGATGCCAGTAGCTTTCTGAAACTTAATTAAAAGTGTCTTTCCTTTCAAAGTGAACAGATATGTATTTCAACTTGGGACAGTTAAAAGAGTTAATTTAGAAAGCATCTCAACCACCACACTAATTCTCCAAGTGAATTCCAAGAAATTTAACCAGAGACTCATGACAGAATTAACAACAGTGTAAAATTGGGGTTTTGCAATACTCTTAACTGGGAGAGGAGCTCTGACAATAAGATCACCATCCTGTTTTGTTTCTCCACGTCGCAAAAAAGCTGGAAGCTATGCATTCCTTTTATCACAGCTAGGATCAGAAACAAGACCCCACAGCACACAAGCTCACTGTCTGTTTAATTATACATGTGTTGAGAGCTCAGAAATCCCATGACTATATGTAGAAGCTCAGAGGTGCAAGGAATGCTGATATCAAGTGGGGCCAGCCCATCCACCATCCTCCTATATTTCAGTCATAGCTACCTTAGGGATATGTTAGTATCCAGCAAAAAACCATGAAGACTTTGATATTAAAGGAACAGTAGCATAAAAAAAAAGAATCCAGAAAGAGGATCAAGTGCTGACACTGCCTAAATTAATGACAAATATTTGAAAAGCATAAAAACAATTCACCAAGCAAGGACAGGGGAATAACTGCATCATTCTGACAGCCTTACACACAGATTTTGTTTTGTTTGACAGGTATAAATAAGTTCTAGCCTCTGACTAAAGGGAAAAAAAAAAGCTTTCACACTCCATCAAACAAGTCTAAGAAATACGTATTTAAAGAAACTGCCAATAAACCATCTCAGTGTATGTAGTAGAAAATAGCATGTGCTTCACTTTACAGCTAAATTGCAAGAAGTAGGAGTTCAGCAGGAGCTTGGGGAAAAAAAGAAGCAACCATATAAGGCAACAAAATCAAAATAAAAAGAACGTGTTTTGGTGAGTTGGACAGATATCTATTCTTACCACAAAGCTTGGCAACTTTCAAATTAGGGGAACCTCAGACTACCTTTTTAGCTAGGAAGTAATACATGAGGCAAGGTTCATCACACACATATCAAAAGGAGAAATTTCTTTATAATTACCTGTCTGCTTTCAAAAGCAGGTTAGATGGCAGTTCAAGGAGCTGGTTGTGTTGCACGTCCAGGACCTCCACTTGTGTTCGTTCAAGCCGATCTGGGAGCCTTCCTAACATGTTATGTCCTACCAGCAGCTTACGCAAGCTACTATTGTAAAACAAACTTAAGAGAAATAAAAAACACCAAAAATGAGAAAAATTCAGACTGGTAAGTCTCTTTGATAATTTAGATATGGTAGCACAGTTCGTTACAAAAAGTGATTCAGCCAACTGATTATGACAAGAATAGATGGTATTAATTATGCATAGATCCAAGAATGTCTTCCCACTCTCCACCAATGTCTTGCAAAGATTGTCCAGAGACAGGGAATGAGAACTACAAATGATTCAGTAGTGAAAGTAGTGACAAAGGGTTATTTTATTGCACTGTATAAAACATGAATATAGAAGAGCATGACCATGAAGGAGGTAATTGCTAATAAAGGCTGCAGAAATCTGCATATGTGAGGTCTCCTTAGCTAATGGAAGAACTTCAGATGTGGGGGTGAAATCACCAGTCGCCTCACAAACTTCATAGAGCTTTACTCATGTGCTGACTCATAATCCAATGCAATTCTTCACCTCCACAATTTTTCTTTTCTGTTTGTCCTGGTTTTTAGTAGCCAGGGTCAGTTTGTCACTGTGTGGGTGTGTATTCTAAAGCCTCTATGCCATTTTTTCCCATGAACTGCTCACAATGGCACATTAGCAGCTATTGTCTAAGGCACAGCACACCCTCTCAGGCTGCAGGCTGGGAGTTTTGGAACTTCTAGGAGATAAGGAAATTCTTCTGCCTCCACANCCAGCAGAGGATTTACACTGCTCTGTGGAGGGACACGCCAAAGTGTTTTTTTTTCTTCCCATCCACCAACCCCCCGGGGGGCAACCCAGTACCGGCTACTCATCTCATCACCTGCGGTCTGTAAAATACCTCTGTGCCCACCAGGGACAGGGACTGGGGGGGGAAGGGTTCTTTTTGCTCAGGGGGTTCTTTTTTTATTACTCGTTTAGTTCTGGTTGTTTTTGTTTATCTTGAGTACATAGATAGATAGATATTATAGCTAGGAACTGTTATCCTTCAATTTATCATATTTTAATTAAAATTTGTTTTGAAATTGAAGGAGATTTGTCTGTTTTAGTTATAATTTTTTTCTAAGTTCTCTAAACTTAGACACTGTTAATACTAGACTAACAAAAAGCCTCCTTTCCAGTTCTATGGCAAATGAAATATATCTAATCGGCTTTACTTTCTTGAGCTTTTATGAGTGACAGATGACCTGAAGTCCCATCCCCCTTGCTCCATTTCTTCTGGGTCTGGCAGAGAAAGGGAGGGGAGAAGAAGGCAACATAAAGAGAAAAACAGGTGTTCTCATCAAACAGTATAGCTAAAATTTGCAGTATAAACAATGTAATAAGGAATTTAAAATCTGTACCTAAAGACACAAAAAATGGAGCAACTTTAAATTTTGAACAGAAACCACTTTCAGCAAATTAAGAAAAAAGATTATTCTCCATCTGCCACCTGTGTAACATGCCTGCTTATTGTCCTGCTTAATCTGGCAAGCCTGTGCAACATGCTGAGTTGCTTCAATCAAATACTCTCAAATTACTCAGCATTAAAGTAAAAATATTTTTCCCTCTGTCACAATGACCCAGATAGAACACACTCAGAAAGAACCTCCCTGTCCCTTCCCTACAATGCAAAAAGTCACTGGATTATTGTGCCAAAATAATCCATCAAGTACCCTGAGTATCTTCTCCTTGACGGATCCAGTCATATTCTGTATCTGCATGCCAGTGTTAACAGTCACTTCAGCTGGCCTGACTGTCTGCATTATGACCATGGATACAAGTCAACAACAAGCTGCATTATTCTACATGGCTCAACATAGGGTGAAAAGAACTACCATAGTGATAAGCCTATCTATTATGTTTCCATTATTTAATAATTTTTGTTTCACTCTATTTTTACCTGAACATCTCTCTCAGTTATTGTATTTGCCTTTCCATTCTACTTCCTTTCCTAATCAAGACTGTCCAGTGCCAGCAATACTATGCATTATGAAGAAAGTAGAACTGGTTGACAATAAAAAAAGAGATTTACCACTTTGGGAGATTTTCGGAGATTTGCTTTTTCATAATTCAGAAGAACTGAGTAACTCTTTAGGTTGGTTTTCTGTTTGTTTGTTTGTTTTTAATGTGCTTTCCTTTATTTTTCAAGCTGTACAGGCACTAAAGCAACTGGGCTGCCTGAAAAGAGATGAACAGGCTCCTGATGAGCCTGGGACACTCAGTTCTTAAGCTAGGCGGGAAACCAGGATGTCGAGACTGCTCTTCCAGATGAGCAGCTTTCCCACTTGCTGAATTCCCACTGAAAGTTTTGGTGGAATCAGTAGGTTCTAAGAACCAGAGCATTGCTCAACATCAGCATCTTCTGAGAAAGTATAGTTTGGTGTAAGAACGCAACAATTCCTTTAGTAAGCAACTCTTTAAGAGAACATAATGTTGAATACAAATAGACATTCAAAAAACCACAATAAAAAAGGAACAAAAATACATACACTAATCCATTCACTGCTGGCAGCAAGGTCATTATGGGAACTCTTACTTCCTTTCTCTTTAGGGAATTTTTGGCAAAATAGATTTTACTAATTTTGTCCTGCATAGCTAAAGACTAAGTACCCTTTTTCGTTATTTTTCCGTACTTATAAAGTTGAAATGGTTGCACTGCACTTCAGAGGACATTGTTTCTGTTTTCTTTAACTGAGACAAAAACATTAGAACAGAATCCTCTACCTCAACTGCTTTAACTCTTTGTCTTCAAGGATTAGTTTTCCGTTTCAAGATGTAAACACACAGTATCAACAGTAGGTTGTCTAGATTAGGTGTAGCCTTCACCCTTCAGGAAACTGCTGGTCGCTCAAGGCTTGAACATTTGTGTTTAGGAATTGCAAGCAGTCTCCTAGGAGAGCCCTGCTCATTAACTTCAAGTTTTCAGGGTGCTATTCTATGTAGAAAGAAAAGCACACAGCAATGCATGTGAACACATTTACTGAGCACTTGGATTTACTTGATACTTAGCCATGTGAACTACTGTTATTTGCAATTGCGTCCAGGCCCAAATTTCCCTATAGTTTAAGAGATATTCAAAAACTTGTCTTTTGAATGGAACAGGACCTAAAAACTGAACCGACTTATTAGGAGCTAAGCTATCTGGACACATACTACAAAGAAGAGCTTTGGAAGAAAAGTTGTTTCCTGGGGTTAATGGTAATATGGCAGGATAGACAAGTGGGATGTTGATTGTTCGTAATTTCAGCTAATCATTTATCTACCAGAGATATCTGGTCGGCCTCGATAGTCCTGGCTGTTATTAAGTGCAAATTAAAGACAAATGAACTTTTGTACTCCCACCTTTTGAGTAGGCACAGTTTCACTTTTTGTGAAAAAGCAGAGATTAATAGTTTGTGTGTTAACCTGTAGCTGACAAAATGCATGTTCCAACATTAACCTATCAGTTTTCTTGGTAAATCTCCTCACATCCTCTTCTGCCCACATTTCTGAATTCTATTCTCCTTCCAATTCTAACACTAAAATTGCCAATTACACATTCATCTGATCTGCAGAAAACTATCCTTGGGTTTTGATGCTCTTCTGTGCTGTACAGTCCCTATGGAAAATATTTTAATAGCTCATGATATACTAACAGTCTACCATCTTCAGTGGCTCTGCTATCCCCATGCATTTTCATCCCTTGTGCCTACTATGTTCTCTCTCTTTCACAAGTTCTCTTTTGAAGTGTATGAAACAGTCAACAATGGCAGCTCTCTTCTGGTGAAGGCAGGAATTTATACTCACCTGGAACAGGTCTCTCTAGAAAAAAAAAATTAGTAAGACCCATTCATTATTTAAACTCAACTGCTATTTTGCTTGCTGTTCATTTCTTTTCTATAATTTGTATTCATCAAATTTAAGTTCAGACTCCTAGAAAAGTGATCATCTTTGTACTGAAGGGAATTGCTCTACTCACAGGATTTTCCTTACTTGATGTGGCTTTAACTTCTCTAAACCCTTTTTCACTCAAACACAGCTGAGGAGTCTCTAGGCATCACTGAAATTAAGTCACAAGTTCTGGATCTTTGAACTGTCATGCAAAGTTATGGCTTTAAATATTTAATATTCAGTATCAAAAATTAAGAGCTTTCCTGCCTGAACAGCCACATGAACAGCTTCAAAACTTCCACCTGGAGTTTAAAGGCACTACTTACTCTGCATGAAAGTAAAAGAAGAAAGGCTATGTGGAAGATTAAGGCATGACAACACCCCACAAGGTAAAAATAAAATCAAACAAAAGATAAAACAGCTCTGACAGTCACTGGAACAAGCTAAACACTGTGTCAGCAATTATTTCTGAATTGCTTATGCTGTTCTACATTGTATAACTGGTCTGCAAGACTTACCGGGCAGGCAGCTCACGTATCTGATTGTGGCCAACATCGAGCACTTCCAGTTTCCTGCTGTCACACACCCACTCAGGCAGGTTTTCCAGGTGATTTCTATGAATAAAGAACACAAAGAGGTGTAACTAACGATAATTGAGATGTAAAGGCTATTCAGAATAGAGCCTCAAGGAAGATACAGATACCTGCAGGAAACAAATCTGCAGTGCAGTCAAGTCCTGAGTGAAGGGGCAAGAAAGTTTGACAGCATTATTATCTCCCTACATGTGCAGTCACTAAGAAAATGGAAAAAACTACTTCCAAATTATCAGGGAAGTATTAAGAGTATCAGAGTACCAAAAATGAAGTCTCTTCTCTAAGAAGAAAATTTCTGAGAAGATATTTACACCCTACACAGTTAATGCATACCTCTTTGATCTCTCCTAAATTCAATCCCAAAATCCACTCTGTCATTCTTTAGCTATCTCACTGAATAGAAAAAAATTTTTTTTGGTGTATCTGTTTTGCTTTTCTTGCATTTGTCTTCACAGAAATTAACAATTCTGAAAATCAAGGTCTTGGAGTCAAATTTTTTCAAACATTGCACTGAAAACAAGCAGGCAACTCCGGGGCACTCCTGTATCCTGCCTTAAAGACAAAAATTAGTTGCACAAGATACATGGAAGAGATTGCATGCATATGCCACTACCTCACTTAGCAAACACCAAAGCAAAACTGGGCATCAAATAATAGTCAGGGACTCACAGACCTGAAATTCAGGAATAGGAAGCTTGCAAAGCATGAACATAAATCAATCATGTACCTGTATCCTTTAGTTTATTCCTGTAATAGTCTTTAACCATAATACACAATAGCAACCCAACCCCTCTTCTAAGACAGTTTCCTTTCTGATCTCAAATGGATTTCCCAAATTCCAAGTGAGCCAAAAGCTAAGGATACTCTCTCTCTATAAATATATATATAAAATATATAAATATAATCTAAAAATCCAAATATAATGCCAGCACTGAAATGAAGCACAAAAAGGGGTTTATGATCAAAATCATGCATCCTATACCAATTTAATTTACAAATGGAAATGGAGAATACAGCTTTTTTAATCACTTTTCAATAAATCACTTATTTACTTAACCACTGTGTTACACTTAGGTGCACAATGTGGCTAACTCAGGGTTGGTGAAACTTTGAAGTTGATGGACACTAGCCCAGGTTGACTCACTAACTGTTTGGATCAGTGGCAACAGCTTGAGTGCTTTAAGCAGGTTTTTTAATGAATGAGATTATCATACTTCTAATGCAGATGAGTAATTTCTTAAATAAGACAGCCATTAAGCACATGTTAAATATTTTTCTGATTTAATTCGCAAATTGCAAAACAAACTAAAACACTCCCTTTTTCATTTCTTCCTTTATCCCACCTCCCTCATTAAGGTGAAATCTGTGCATGCCTTCAAATAGCAACTGCAGACATCTCTGCAGCAGCCAGGGCTTTGGAGAACAAAGATGAGCTGCAGGAGCTGCCAAACTGATGAGTAAACTATCAAACCATCACCTACGCTGGGCTTATGATGAAGACATATCCAGAAAGTAATGCCTGCATATCTCAAGATTGGTTTACATTTGAATTATCGCATTATAACTCTAAAACACAGGAAATCTTTAAATCATAAAAAGTCTTTAGCTATAAAGGTACATTTTGTGTTTGGCAGTAAAACAGTAATAAGAAAAAGGGAATCTATGAAAAGGACACAGGGAAGAACTGACCAGTAGAAACAGAGCTATGCTTTAACTCTGAAAATCAGTCTTTTCATATCCCAGGGTCCAATTTCTGCCCCCGCTTCCACCCAGCAAGATATAAGTGAATGTCATATAAGACACGTTGAAATATATTTCACATGTCCAAGGAAAAAAAAATACTCTTACCTAGAAATATCCATATAAGCCAGGCAATTAGGAACTGGATACACATCAAGGTGAACAAGCTCTAGAAGAAAAAAATATATATAATAAACAAAAGTGTTGATAAAGATTTGCACCTAAATGACTGTTCCATAAGAATTACCTTAAGACCTAACACCCAGAGACTTCAGAGCAAGACAATAACCTAAAAAATTTCTGAAGATCTGGACCTTTAGGAACTCAGTGCTTTTTTTTTATTGTGTCTTAGTACATTTGCTCTAGTACATTGTACTTGCCATGACAGAAACTGCATAACTGACTACAGAGGACAAAATGGAGGATTTTAAAAGTTTCATGGCAAATTCTCATTTTTTCATTTTTGTCACAGAGCTATAACTTCTCGTCCACCGCCCTCTGCCCAGCAGTCAGTCACAAACCTGCTTTTTCACTGGTCACTACAGGTACAATCACAGGAAGGGAAACGACTCGCTCTGGAACAGCAAGTTACAGAATACCAGAATCCTCTAAGTCATGGCAAGATACAGAGTATTTTTAACACATTACATGAGCCTTTGCATGCCTGTGGAGTTTCCAGTTGCAGGCAGATTTACAGACCTTCCATAGCACCTTGGCTACCATCAGAAATGTTTTTATGGAAGCAATCGAAGTATAGTTCATATCCTGAGGTTTTTAGGTAGCTAATGCTTAGATTAAGGTTAAAAAAACACCCAGACATTTTTTAAGCCTACAGAAAAATCCACTAAAATGGAATTGTAACCAGCATCATGGTTTCTTTGGAAGATGAGATAAAACAAGTGGTTGAGGGTGCAAAGGGAGGACAGTCAGAAGGAACAAGAAGGTCAAATAGGCAGTTCATTTCAAGGTATGAGTTGACTTGGATTCTCAGCCCATACTGAGCAGCACAAGTTAACTTTTCTCAGCTACAAAAGTCCTGGCATGAATACTTAATGAAGGCACAGGCTTGAATATCACTAAGATGACAGCCTTTTAAAGGCAGTTCAGACTGTTCATCAAATTCACAGCTCTTTAGAGCTTGCATTTTATTTATTCCATAACAAACTACTCCAAGTGATAAAAATAGGGGTGCAAACCAAGTATTTTAATTAAGAGCAGTTTCCACAGACAGATCAAATAGATCCTATAAACGAAACACAGGAATTATTCACCTGGAGAAGGCTGCATTATTTTTATTATCAAATACAAATGAAGTTACTCATTATGAATTTTGTAGCTTTCTGTCCAGAGTAGGAAGAAAGTAGTAGCAAAAATATCTATGGTTTTGTTTTGTCTCATAAACAGCTCCTTGTTCAAACTTCCTCCATGCAGGGAGAAGTTAATTCCTTATTGGCCTTAGTAAAGCAACACAATAATACAGCCAAAACAACGGACAAACTAAGAACCTTCCCTATTGACACAGAGAAGAATTTCAGCACAAATTCTAAGGCTTTCAGTTTTTAGATCTCCAAATCAGTAGTCCAGTGTTACTAGAAAGTCACTTCTAAAGCTCAGAACTGCCAGTAGCATGACACAAAACACATGAAACCCTTTTATTCAGGGTAATTTCGAGAGCCTCCTGATGATGTGCACTGCATTCCACAAGCACTCCACAGAGAACCAGGTATGAGAAAAAAAATCAGATGACAACACCACAGCTGCCCTGAAAACACACTCACCATTCGAGGAAGCGTACAGTGCTTTGAGAAAATATCCACTGATTTTGAGGGTTACCAGTTGATTCCGTTCACAGTGTAACACTTCAAGGTTGTTAAAAACTGTTGCATCCAGCTCCCCAAGTTTGTTGTCTCTCAGATCCAGCTGGGTCACATGATGCAGAAAATCTACTTCATCAGCCTCCAAACTCCTAATCGAATTCAATCTTGCAGACAAAAAAGGAGATTATGTGCCATTATGTGTCAGGCTCCTCTTGACAAACCAATGCCCACTCTACAGTCAATCAGTTGCACTGGATTAAACTAGCATGCCTCCAGGTTCTGATTAAGGTTGATTTTTAATATTTTTCCCTTTGTTATTCTATTTGAAAAATAGCATAGATCTACTCTGTTGCTTTATCCATCATGACAAAGGAATGGTGACACTAAGCTTCTTTCAAAACTACTTTGAAAACTACTTATGAAAAGCTCTGCAAGAACCTAAGTATTACTGTTACTGTTTCTATAAAAATAAAAGATGTTCTGGCTGTTATTTGTGACCAGTAGTTTGGAAAAGAACAAAACCTCTACAGTTTCTGCTGCTCTATCATGAGCACCTGCTGGAAGAGCCTGGCAGACACAAGTAACCTGCAGATATTGGAGACTCTTGTCTTACTGAAAGGCCAAATTGAGATTTATGAATTCCCATATATTTGCGTTGTCTCTCCCCAGTGAGCAAATTAAGAGACCTGAAAATGGATGTTGAACAAAAACAGAGCAAAAACCCAAGATAAGTGGGTCTGTCAGATAAAGAGGACAGATTTTAATCACAACTTCACTGCAGTGCATTGACACTGCCAATACTAAAAAATTTCTCCTGAAGTTATAACTGAATGAGATTATCTATAACCCAGCAATGTTTGAGACTGCAGAGCATTCCAAAGACTTGAGTTTCAAATTCCCAGCTCTGACCAGGGCATCAAAATCCCTAGTAACTTCTGTTGGTCCACTAAGCCAGCTAAGCCCTCCATAGGCAAGATAAGGACAAATACCTACAGTTCTGCTGTTGCTTCTGCTTTTTTTTTGAAGAGTTGCCATCTGTGTAACAGATGTGTTTTCAGAGCAGCTACATATTCCAGTTAAAAGAAAACTATCCTACCTTTTATGTTGTCAATTTATGAGCAGTGCTTCCTTCCTATTTCATTGAAGCAAAGCACTGCATAGTACAGCAAGTACAACAGTTACTATTTCAGGTAGCATCACGAAGAACCATTGTTCACTGCTTGGTGAAGAAAACATGTAACAGAAAATGAGAGCTAGAACTGCACTGCCAGAATTCATGGCCAGGTCAGCCACATGATCCCTATTTTAACCCTAACCAAAATGCTTCAACATTCATCTACCTATTTTAGCTGTTTTCTTGCCGGCCCTTCCTTGACTTCAAAGTCTGATAACGATACAGCAGAACAGTAAAGAAAGCTTTATCTCACTTTAGCTTAACTAAGTGGTTCCAAAATTCACTGCTGTTTGGACGTCATGGTCCAGGCTCTTAACTGAGCCTTGCCCAGCTGACTGCAGCAGTTGGCTTCTGCAAAGACCGTAAGAATAAAGAACCATCTCATACCATAGCCACTGGTAATAATGATCTGTTTAGACTCTTCTGAGGGAACCAACAAAATAACATTACTCATGGTGGGCCATGCCTTTTAACATACTAAGAAATATTAAGATACCTATTTTTGTCATCTCACCTTTACTGCCCTTTTCTTCATCTCACACATATGTACGATATCAGATAGAAGCTTTTTGGCTCAAAGACTATCACTATATTATATTAATACTGCAGCAACAAGAACTGCAGGAATCACCAGCTTCCCAGGCTCTGTTTTGTTTGATCTTTTGGTGCAATCATTAATTTCCTCTAAAACTCTTCTTCCCACCTACTGATCTCCCTAAATGCTCCGACTTCCTCAAAGAAGAGTGCTAAGACACGGCAAGTGCTTAGAGTTACATAACACCACCAGAAACATGGTTCAATGAACTAACATAAGAGATTCATACCCAGAGGCTATTCTGACAGCCAAGGAGAAGCCACTTCAGTATCAATAATTTAGGTTCACTTATTCTTTCCTTTTCCTAATACCTACCTTAGATCCACATGTTTAATATGAGGCATCCTTTTTAACACCTGAAGGTTCAGGGTATCCATGCAGTTGCCCGACATACAAAGCTTATCCATGGCAGTCAGCTTCTCCAGTACCCCTGGAATGTCAGTGAACTCATTGAAGGACAGACTCACATAGCTGAGCTGCTGATGCGTATGTTCCAATTCATCGGGAAGGGACTGGAGAAAGTTGCCATCGAGCAAAAATGTCTGCAAGCTATTAGAAGTGGGGGCAGGGAAAGGAGAGTGAAGAAAGTGAGTGACCTGTTAGATCACATTTCCTTCCTATAAGCATAAATTTGCTGCAATTACAGTGACATAAAATATACAAAAGGATAGCAAAAAGAAAAATGTTAAAGAATAACGTTTTAACATCTGCTACAGGAGATAGCCACCAAATAATCAGAAACTTTGGTAAGCATGAAATGTAGGCTGTGTTAGATAGTTGTTTCTTCAGACATCTCTTGAAGTGAAACTTGCATGGCAGCTGAAGCACATAAGCAAGGAAGTTCAAACATTTTCTTCACCATGAAGGTGACCCCCTTGTGTCAAACATTGGGGACTGGAAGAGCTTCGAGGTACAAAGCGTACTTTCCCTCCACCCAAAACTGCTTCCAGTCTGCTCTGAGAAAACCCAGTAAGTCTAAACTGTTTCTTATAGCAAGAGTATTTAGAGTCATGAAACTGCTTGTTGCCTTTATTATCAGGCTGTGTATCTTAAGTTTTAAGAAAGTACTTGCTTGTGCATCTCGCCTACAACTGCTGGAATGCTTCTGAGAGCATTGCAGGACACGTTGAGTTCAGTCAGAGTTGGGATACGGCATACTGCCAGTGGGAAGTCTCCTAAATTATTATTGGAAAGGTTAAGGCTCTTCAACTTGGTGAATCTAAAATGAGATTAAAAAAAAAAGGAAACAAGTAAGTAATCCACACCAAGTTGCTTCACAATAATTCACACAAGGCAAGTTTGGTTATGTAAATGCAAATAGCATGCATTTTTAGTTTATATGCTCAGAACAATCAGGGAAACTACTTGATACTCAAGTTCAACACCCCTTATAAGAAATGTTCTTACTCACGTTAAGCCAGCACAGAGAAACAGGCCCTCCTAAACAACACATTAAATATATTTTCCAGTGAGTGTAACAAAGGAAAAAACCTTTGCTGTTCTGATATATGCCGCTTCTGTGTCATCTCACCCTGTACCTAAAATATTGCTGTTTTTCTGAACACATTTTTTACTAGTTAAACTAACATTGTCACACAGATTACAAGGTGAAGGAAATTCTCAGCCTATCTAAACACTCCATTTCTGTGGTGCTGCTCAGGCCCAATCATGTTTGCCTTTCAACCAAAAATTCTCAATAGAACAAACTGGTATAAGTACAACTGGGAAATGTGCTAAATTAAAACAGAATTTAGCAAGGTTTCTGTAGTGACAGAGGCGAATTCTTGTGCTCTTGATTAAGCGCAATGTCAAAGCTTGCACAGGTGTCAAAATTTTGTCCTGGACATGTCACAGAACTCTTCAAAGCCCCTTGGTTTATCACTTCAGCCAACAAAGCAACTTGCATGTGTTCGCCTTATTAAAAATGACGAAAACCATTTGAACAGAAAACCCAAGAAGGGGACAATCCAATTAGCCAGCCTGCATGTTCAGCAACATTATTACAGTTGCACAACAACAACAACTGGGAGGTATGCCTAACGGCAAGTACAAGGATGAATGAAATGATCTGTCAGATTCCGACAGACAGGAGTAAGTTTCTTTTGTGGCATGGTTTATACCAGGACATTTTATTTGGACTTAATTTTCCCTTCATTAAGGCTCAAGTCCTTTATTTGCATGAGCAAGTTTTTATCTAACTTGGTAATGGAAGCAAAACTGCACCTGTGAGTGTTGCTATTCCACATGAAAATAATCTCCAATGGCATATGCCTCTGCATTGGCCCAGCACATTCTTACCTCAGAGAACTTTGTCCTCCAACCAGAAAACACAGACAGAAAATGCATCAAGCAACAAAGACTTAAAAATCCCTCACAGCTACTGCAATCAACTTGCACACACACCTTTAATATTGCCTAAATCAAACCTCTGTTACTGACAAAAACTCAGTGTTTTTACCATATTTCAGTGAGGGTTGTTGAGCCCCAAACACAGGTTGTAAATATATGTAACATTCATACATGTTAGCAGCAAGCAAGGGAATGCTGTACTCCCTATTGGTATTTTGGTGCAATGATGACAGAAGAAAAAGAATGGAAGTATCATTGCCAGAGTTATCACAGATTTTGAACACCCTGTGCCATGCTGGAGGCTGAAGAAGTTTGGAACAGAGTTAGATAGAGAGTAAAGGAAATTTTGCAATTAAATTACTGCTAGAGGGGAAAAAAAGCTACTGTGCAGAAACAATGACTAATCTATCTCTTGAGGAGAACTGTAAACTAAATAGGAGGCTAGGGTAAGCTAGTTCATGTCACTATGGGCTGCTAGCCAGAAAAAAAGCCAAAAAGTATGTTTTAGACACTACTCCTTTGTATTCCTTTATTTTGAAAGGGCCTAAACACCTTGAAACCAGAACTGAAACACACAATCCTACATCTATCTTGAAGATAACTGTAAATTTAGGCTACGGATATACTGCCTTGAAATTCGCTGTGCTTCTGTGGTGGCACAGCTGTCCCACATCTTCCTCGAAGTTAACTGCAAATACAAACAAGAGTGCTCCAAGCAGTGGACTCTGAGACCTTTAGAATATTTTTTTCTCAGTATCGAGGTAAGTACAAAAACAGTAGTAAAGCATAAGGGCATATTAAGTCAAAATAACTAAGCTGCTGGAGAAACATCAAATTGTAATCTTTCAAATTTTCAAGTCAACCATGAAAAAATAATAAACTCATTTAACAACCACACCAAGGTTACAGCCTATACCTGTGCCATCCTGTAATCTCAAAAGGATAGTCTCAGGGATTCTGTACACTAAACAATCTACTAGAAGAGTCTAAATACAATCTTGAGAGAAAATTACAGAAGATCACACTAATAGATCACAATAATAGAGGAAAGAGGACTGGGGCAGTGGGTGGTAAGGGAAGCTAAGAAATACAATAACTAATGCAGTGTTCAGTTTCAAGGTTTTCTGCTTACATTCTTGTGTTTAAACTACACTAGGTCAAAGTTAGAGAGTGTGTGGGTGTGTAATCTCCCCCTACTCAACATCTCTGAATTACATCTCTACTACCCTAATCTATGTTGTAATTTGTGCTTATTAATGGTCTTCCGTGAGTAATCTAATTACTAACAACGCAAACTGAACTGGTTAACAGTTCTATGTAGGATGTGAAAGAGGCTGAATAATACATCCAGTATTTGATAAACTCATACAAAAGTGTACATCAAAAAAATCCACAAATTAAAGTTCATTATTAAATCATATTTAAGAAACACTGAAAGACAGACACCATAAGCTTAGTTAAAGTTAAGAGACTAATGTAAGACATCTGGCCAGAAAGAGATATTTTCTTCTCCTGTTATAAATATGCTCATTTACAAAACGCTAAAATCACATTTCTTCTCATGGAGCACTGTCAAGTACAAAACATTACTGAGTCAAACTAGCAGGCATTTGCACAAAGTTAAGTTACTAAGTTTACCTCTCATCTCTGTCCACTCACTTCCCATTATCCACATCACAAACAGGCTGGTGCACCTCCTTTATGGAGCACTGCCAAGCTGCACATTTAAAATGCTGAATTGTTTATAGTGCTTTTTGTATCTACACAGATTGAGAGTCAGTCATACCAATAAATAAGGTAGAAGTATTTTACAGACTCAAGTTTTCTGCTGCTGTCAAGTTTGCAAAGTGTCAGGTTTCAAATAGATTTTACAGAGCAACAACTCTGCTGTTTTCTCACATCTAAATCTTTACTCCTACCAGAAGCAAGGACGTGTATCAATGCTGACCACAAGGCATTGCTAGAAAGAAAAAAAAAGGCACAACATTGCTCATCTGAGGTGTGACAGTATAATAGCCTCGTATCAAGTCCACACATAGGCCTTCCATCCTCTTTTCCCTTCTTCCTTGCTTCTAGACTCATTATCCATTAAAAAAGCCAACCTGAAGAACAGCATCTATCAATACACTATGTTCAGTTAGCTTACTAAGCTTTCTATTGTAATGACCAAAATATAAGTACTCACTTCTTTGAACAAAAATAGCCCTACTTTAGGAAAAAATGTTGACATGTCTAACATGCAATCTGACTGAACACTTAATTGCTGTAACTGAGCCAGAAACTGACCACTTACTTAATCCTGAATCTGCCGCTTCAGGAGTGGCTTTAGTCTGATATATAAAAAAAAACACGAGCAGTTTGTATCATGGCAAAGTAATTAACTGACTGATGTGTTAATTTCAAATTCAGACCTACCAAATATGAACAGCAGAAGAATTTCCATTACAGAGTACAGCATTTCCTCTTTGGAAATAAAATGTGCAGGTGCATCAATTCCCCATTCATGGCCTTATTGCCTAAAGGAGCAGCTAGACTAGTGTCAGAAACTCTGTCATAGCATTTCCCTTTGCAAAAGGTGTCACTGTAAAAGCCTTAAATTAGTAAGACAATTAAAATGAACTATTCCAGCCCCTTGTCCTGATAAACTTGCCGAGACAGATGAACAGAGGTAGACTATTTTTGCAACAACTTTTGAGTGCTGAAGGCTTTGCCTAACTTAAGGCCAACAGCGGCCCTCCCCAGCTTGGGTACAGAAGAGTTTTCAACAGATAATATAAGGAGGAAGGAGGAGTTCTGCTGGTGTTTACCACTTCGTTTCTCTGGACAGGACTCCTGTTCATGCAGACACTAACTAGCTCGTGCCATATCATACAAAAACAGATGGAGTAAAGTCCATCTCAGGAGAGAGGGTCACTTAGCTTGAGGATAAAGGTGGCTTATGGACAAATTAGAAGAAACTTGAACAAATTTCCCCATTAATTATCAGTTTCTCCACAGTTGAGTGAATAAATGAGAACAGTTCATCTCATTTTTAAGCTCCATGGGGAAAAACAAAAAAAAAACAAAACAGAAAAAGCAGACAAATAGCTCTAATTCTGGTGTATTCATTACCCTTCATGCCAACTCACCCTATTATATCATCCCAATATTCCTCTCCTCTACTTGCATTTGAAACTATTAAGGGTACGACAATTCTCAGGTACAGACTTGAGTCTATATACCAAAATTAATTAGTAGAATGTATTTAAGAAAAAAAAAAAGGAAAATAGACTGCACTGCACAAAAGGGAATAACCTTAAATCTAGGCAGTTAGTCTTCAAAATATACAAATAATCACAGTCAAATTTAGACTACCTCCAAGCTTAAGAAAACAACGAAGCCTTATTACATTACGTAGTTGGTAAGAGTACCATAAAGATAAAAACCTCAAAATGTATGTTTTGTTAGTGGAAATAACCTACCTGAGTCTACACTACTGTACTCTACAGTTCTCAATTTCTGTGCATACCTAGCACACACTGTTTCATATGGGGGGAAAAGATTGTCCTCAGAGAAAGGACACAATTCCTAAGAAAAAAAAAGTGAAAATATATTCTCTCTCTCTATATTGGAAATTCATAACTGAAATGTAAAACCTTTAGCTAGCAGTGGGCTTCCCAACTGAAACATGTGTAAATACATGAAAAGAAAACCCTTACTTTGGAAGCTGTATCAGAAAGCAGTAGACAAGTAAACTGGAAAGTGATACACAATAACTGGCTTCCATAAATACATTCACTACTTGTTGAAACATTATTTGGAAGATACTACTGCAGTTAACCATACAGTTCAACTACAGTGAATCCAATTAATAAGTGTAATTTCTGTTTTTGGACTACACTATTTTTAAAAATGCTATTTTATAGCACGTATTTTACTGACATTTATTTTTCTCATGCCTTTCCTAAGTTCACTGTTTCAATTTAAAAAATAAAAATTAGAAATTCAATGCATTTCCAAGCATTAAACCAATTTTGCAATCTTCCCCACTTACTCATTTGTAGACTTAATCCTACAATTTAACTTCTCTTTAATCAAATGTCCTTGATTTTTGCTGGGTGTTCACATGAGGGCACTTTTTTTGAGATCAGAAAGATGCACAGGAGTTAAGTAAAACAGTCATGAAGGTTTGGAAAGAAAGGTTTCCACTAACAAAACCAAACTCTTCCTTCAATGTCTTTACAAGCTGAATAAAAGAAAAGTAGTGAAATTACATAAACAACAAATTCCAAGTGCCATCTTCAGTATTATATATCTAAAAAAAAAAAAAAATATTCCGAATCTACAGAGATGAGAAAATAAGTGTAGAATCAATGTATAGCAAACAATGGATGGGGTTTGTTACTAGTAGACTTTCTTGCCCTACTGCTTACATGACTATACTTCAGTACTTGACTTTAAATGAAAGAAGTGAAAGAAGTATATATTAGTATAAAAGTAAGGTTCCCTGGCTCCAAGACCAACAGAGTGCAAGACAAAGCTTCAAGCATCTTCCCACACCATGGAGCACACAATGGCACTCCATTCTTTACATGCTCCTCACATTAGCTGGATTCATGTAAATAACTGAATCCTAAAAAAAAAAACCAAAAACCAAACCAAAGCAAAACCACAAAAACAACAACAATAGAAAACAAACAACAAAAAACTCAAAACTCAACTAAAAACACTCAAAAAGGAAGAAATAAAAGGGGAAAAAAAAAAAAAAAAGAAAAAGAGAAAGCTCAAATCTTTTCCAGTGCATCTACTGGCAGTGTTGTCTGAGGCCTGACAAAGGGGAAGATGTATATTTGACATGTCATTAATCCATCTGACTTTCTTCACTAACCTCGGTTTCATACATTAACAATAATAATCACAGGGAGTGCCTTCAATGCACTTTGAGGACAACCAAGCAGCAGCCCAGAGACTTTCTTCCCAGCTTCTCAATCTCCAGGAACAAGCTAAGATCAAGCTACATCATACCCCAACTTCTAGCCACCTTGCCTGCTGGCTTCACAGCAGTTAGGTCACTAATACTGGAACCCTCTCACTGTCAAATTGTTCTCTGAACAAAGATTACAATTTCAACTACCTACTTACTGCACAATGGATTTATACGGAGGGGTCAGCTTTAGGATGCCTGAAATCCTGGGTTTTCAGATAAAAATTACTATCTTACAGTTAGAAGTTGCTAGGAATTTCAGAAACACTTGCATTAATAATTCAGCATTCTCTGGCCTTCTATAACCTACAGATCCAACATCAAACTACTGCCACTAGTACCAAAGAGTTTCAGCTGAGACACCAGAGAGGACAGTTCATTTCTAATGAGACTCTGGGAGAGAAAAGTTACCAACCGATCTTAGGATAAAAATCCATATAATCACCATTAACGATTAACCACAATCAAAATAACTCATTCTTTAGATAAAACTGGCAAGCACAATTTTATTTATTGTTAAAACAACTTCATGCCTTATTACATCCTCCTCTTCTTTTCCATTTTTTTCTTTTAAATCTGCAGCAGTCGTATTAAAAATTCCCATACTGACAACTCGCTTTTCAAGTAAGCAAACAATACTATTGATGCCAACCATTTTTTCTAATAGCACTGACTAAAACAATTATGTGTAAATAAAAAGCATGCTCAGGCCAGTGAAGCACAGCAGCAGTAAATAATGACTATGGTTTATTCATTTGCTTCAAACCTAGAACAACACCATCCTGTAAAATTAGTAAGCCTGCAAGCCTGAACTCTTGTTAGCATTTCAACTGGGGAATCTCCTCTCTTCTCCAAAAGAGACATATCCTTTCCTATAATTTTTAAAAAGATTTTGTGAGGGAAAACAAGTACCAACATTTGCTGCTTTTTTCAGCACAGATGAATTTTCAGATGGCTTACTTGGACACATAGTACAAAATTTGTATTCCCTGATAAGCGGAAAAAACCCAGAAGTAGCTGTATATACTTTTCAAAATTCAGACAGTTCAGCTATGGAAATTCAAAGAGCACCTACAGCAACAAAATGGGTTTGAATGGAGAGTAAAGCAAGTTAAAGTGCAGCTACTGGCAAAAAAGGGCACCTCTCTGCACCCCCTCCCACAATACCATGTCCTGAGCAGGACTAAACATATTATTTAGAAATGCAATAAATTACATTATTTTAACAATGAAAGCAGTAACTGTCTAAACAAAAATAGAAAATCATCTTTTTTCCCCTGATACATTCCTGACAGTACCTGCCAAGTCAGTGAATATGCAAACATCTCATTACTATGACCCAGCTTCTCACAAGTCTCCTCACTAAGTTATTGAAAATTAGTATTTCCTTGTGTCTTTGACACACTTGTTTTGAAATCCAGCCTTCATGAGCATTTGTTAAATTACCACTTAAAGTTATGGCATAAAAGGAACTGCTAGTGCCAAGAGCTGCTTATAACAAGACAAATTTTCCTTGTCTGCCATGATAACAATATTTTAATTGAACATTTTACCAGGAATGGTAGATATATAAATATCAATCACAGAATATGCAGAGTTCAAAGGGACCCACAAGGATCATCAAGTCGAACCCTTACCCCTGCACAGGACTATTCCCCCAAGAGTCACATTATGTGTTACAGAGTATCATCCAAATTCTTCTACTCTGTCAGGCTTGGTGCTGTAACCACTTCCCTGGGACGCCTGTTCCAGTGCCCAACCACCCTTTGGGTGAAGAATCTCCTTCTATTATCCAATGTAAACCTTCCCTGACACAACTTCAGGTCATTCCCTCAGGTCCTGTCATTAATCACCACAGAGGAGAGATCAGTGCCTACTCCTCCTCTTCCCCTCATGAGCAAGTTGTTGACTGCAATGCGTTTTGTTCACAACATCCAAGTACACGACTATTTTGGAGTTTTAAATACCTCCAAGGCTTGACTCACTGGTTCTGTGCCCTGTGTGCACCTGTAATTTAGCCACTGAGAATTTGATATAAAAATCAACAGTACCAACTCAGAATAGCAGACTGTGCACTAGCTCTGCAGTGATTTGAAAGAACAAGGCTGAATTAAAAAAAAATTCTTTTGGTTTATTCAGTGAAGTTTTACCTTTATGTAACACCTAAAAGATCTGAAATTTTTTCTTTTTAATCCATTTCATAAAAACAAAGTCAGAAAAAACTTGTGTTCACTGGAACAACTGAGCTTCTCTTCACTTTGCACATGTTTTGATACTGGGATTCACTAGTGATTTCAAAAAGATACAGTGCTCCCCTGTTGCTTGATATTTGTGTTTATTCACTACAGAAAACCAGACTTACAGTAGTAGTCAAGCTGGCTCAAAGATTTTTGGCAAGATGAATAAAATTTTCCCACCCTTTCCCACTGGAGAAGCCAGCACTGTCTTTCTTAGGGCTGGAAGAAGAAAGGCTTGGGAGCACATTCCAGGGTCAGCTTTTGCTGCTCTCAGAAAGCAAAAGACAGCCAGATGGGGCACTGTTTTTCCTAACCCTCAACAGGACCTAGCACCTCAAAAAACCCTTTCCATAGCAACGGACAAAGTGGCAATAGCTTCAGGCTACTCCCTGTCTGGGTGATGCCACCTGTGCTGGACGAAGATAAGGCTGGAGGACATCAGCAGTGGCAAAGGGAATGTAAGTGCCAAGGGGCAACAGTTCCTGAGGCACTATCTCTGATCAACCAAAACAGTGTCCTGTAACCTTACTAATAATTTTAATTTTTTTCTCCAGAAGTTCACAGACCTTCCTCATGCCTTCTTGACAAGCTCAGAGCAATGGAGGCAGAGAAGACTATTACTCACTGACAGAATAGGAACAGCTCACAGAACAATAAGAAATGATCAGTTTTGCACAACCGCAGGTACACGCCACTTCTCCAGATTTTCCTCACGCAGAATCTCAGAAAATGGGAGAATTTTATTTAGTCACTTGAACTCCTTCACTCTTGTACATTCAGGCTTACATTACAGAGAAAAAAATCTAACAGCTTAGCTATCAGGAAGATTCATCAGCTCTTCCGACAACTGCAGTACCAAGAGAACATTAAACAGAGAATGAACTTTGAATGCTCACCACATTATTTAGCAATGTTTTCTAAACCAAAACAAAACTAGCTGTAGATACATGGACAAAATATAATCCAAACAGAATTAGTTGTAGGTACATGGAGAAAATATAATCAAGTATCTCCTGTACAATTTCTGACATTTAAAAAGGAAGAACAATAAAAAGGTCATTAAAAGGAACAGCATTCATTATTTGTCCATGTTCATTGCCTAACTTATGCTAAAACTGCACTTGCTATTTGGAGACCCATACTGACATTCACAAAACATTTAATTCAGTCAGTACTCCTCTCCAGACTGTGTTCATAAGATCTTGGAATTGCTGCCTACTTTGTTTGAGAAGCAGACTTGAAGGGTTCATTCATATTCCTTTATGCCAATTTTTTTTTTTCCAGAACACACAATCCTTGTATTTTTCAGGTTTTTTTTGAAGAGGAAGTGATTTAGAAATGTGGTTTCAAACATTTTGTTTGAACAGGACCATCCACAAATATAATCCTCAGGTACTCTGCAATGCAGTTACCACTGAAATAAAAATCCCAGATTTATATTCAGTATGGAAAACATTCATCTTCCTGAATACAGAAAGCCTGCTGATTCCACAGAACATACACATTAAATCATTCAGATCAACAATCATGCTGTTGCCTACACATTTGTCACATTCTCAGATGAGCTGCAGTGGAAAGGACAACTGGAAGGTCATAGTCACTAAAAAAAGAAGAATTAGGGTTTAGCAAAGTTAAAAAGAGGACAGAACCAGGCTAAATTTAGGAACCCAGGGCTTTCTTTGCTTGGGAGATAACAGAAAACTTCTTCACTTAGTCATAGGCATTACTTTTCCTATCTAGAATGCCTCCCTTTGATGGGCAGCTCATTCACATCAGTTAAAGGCTGAAGGACTACAGTCTGGTCTCAACAGAAAAGACGACATTCTGAAAACTCCATTTTAGATAGAAAACATCCTCCTATTTATGAGAAAAACATTAAGTTTCTTAGGAAAGTTAGTCTGTTTCTACCACAAAGTTAACCAATCCCTGAAGCATTACAGTCAGGTCAACGTTTCACAAGAGGAGGTAGTGATTTTTACGGAAGTTCCTGCAGATCATGGCTCCAAGGGCAGAGGAAAACCAGTAGATCCATACCACTTACCTTTGTAATTCACTAAGGGCTCTACTTGTGGATGGGCTGGGGTTTAGCCTCAGGAAGTTCTGCTTTAAATTGAGATGAGTGAGGTCTTGGCTATAAAATAGGTTGGCAGGCAGGTGCTCCAGGCTGCAGCATGAAAGATCCACTGAGCTTATGCGCTGTGATGCAACCTGGAAATCAAGTACAACACCAATGTTAATACTGTAATAAACCAAGAACATTTCCTTCACCCCCACCATCACAAGATGAACTGTTTTTAAGCACTACAGAAGACAGTGTCGGCATATATAGCTGATCTAACAAAGTCCACATAATTGCAAGTTATGCTATGATCTCTTGCTTGGCCTCAGTGCTCAAACCAGATCCCACAGATAGCTATCACCGAGAAAAGTGCAAAACCTTGTCAAACTAATAAGTAAAATGGGTTCATTTCATCAATGAAGTCATGAGACACTTCACAATCCCCTCTCCCCAAAGAAAAAGGTATTTTGCATAAACTATATTTTAGTCCTTTGGTTAGCACTGCCTCCTCCAAGTGAGTGGATGGCAGTCATCACCACGTTTTGGTTTCAAAAGTAAAAAGTGGGTATTAAATGGCAGAAGAAAACAGTTATCCCATTTACATCTTATTGGAGAGAAACAATACCACAGCACCAGCAAAGCACTGAGTGTTCATTTCTTCTTAATGAATTAGAAGACTGTCCAAGAGTGATAAAAATGAGAAACTGAGATTTGGAGGTGTAACACCATTTTCTACAAAGAGAAAGGTAAAACAAACACAGTCTCTAGAGGCTAAAAAAATCATACCACCTAGCACTACATAGAGTAGAGCATCATTCCACAAAGACCTATAGGAGTCATGGGTTTCTGTAACTGAATTTTAGTAGAAGGGGGGGCTTCCAGGATGGTTTCTGTTAGAAGCTGCTAGAAGTTTCTCCTGTCCTGTGGAGCCAATGACAGCCAGGTCCAGGAGGGACTTCCTGCCAGTGGACAGAGTTGAGCCAATTAAAAACCACAGTCACACCTCTGTGATAACATATTTAAGAATCAGAAATGTTGCACAGTTGAAATTCCAGCCATGAGATAACAATACAGAGACCAAGGTCAGAGCAGGAGGAGGTGAAGGAAAGACCCCACGCTGGAGCAGGGAAGGGGGGGAAGGACTGGAAGGACTGAATCCCCCCATCTCCCTGGAGCCCATGAAGATCCATTGGGGTGCGGAGACCCCCCCTGCAGCCCCTGGAGGAGCAGGTGGATGTCTGAAGGAGCTGTTGCCCTGTGGGAGGCACAGGATGGAGCGCGATCCTGAAACAGACTTGCAGCCATGACTCTTGGAGGAGACCCACCTGGACTAGGTTTTTTCCCCCAGGTAGAAGTGTTGCCCGGGGGGTGGACTCATGTTGGAGAGGTCTATTGAGGACTGTCTCCCGTGGGAGGGACCCCACGGGAGCAGGGGAAGGACTCAGAGCTGTGGCCCCCCTGCAGACCGTGGTGAGGACCGTGGTGGAGCAGATTGTGCCCCTGCAGCCCACGGAGGACCATCGGGGTGCAGAGAGACCCGACTGCACCCCATGGAGTGACCCACAGGACAAGGGCAATGGCAGCAACAACAACAACTGCCTGCAAAACTCCCATTCCCTGCTCTCTCAGACTGCTGGAAAGAATGAGGAGTGGGAGGAGAAGGGTGTTCTTAAGACTGATTTATTTCTTACTTTTATTACTTTTAGTTTTAGCTCTTGTTAGTAATAAATTTAAGTATTTAGCTACTCTGAGTTTGTTTTGCCATTATCTTTCAACTAGGATTTTTTTGCCTTTTCTCCTTTTCCTTTCCCTCTGGGAAAAGAGGGACCTGGAGGTTTGGGTGGACACTGGGTGAAAACCACCTCAATAGGAAACTACTTCAAGTAACAACAACTCTGCCCCTTACCAAATCTCTGGGATACATGAGTCAACTACATCCTGCTGCTTTACTTATTCACTAGACTTTATTAAAAAAAAATTTAAAAAATCACCAAACCTAAAACCAAATCCAACACTGCAATCCAGAATTCTTACATTTTTCTGTCCGATATTGTTAAAAATATCCTTTCATAAAGTAGAGTTGCAGAGCTAGCTACATGACAAAGCACCACCACACAGTAATGCAAGGCAGCGGCAATGGTGGGGAAGAAAGAGGAGTAAAATCTTAGAAGGAGAGGCATTTTTGGAGCAGGCATGGCTTAACTCAAAGCAGGAGAAGCAAACAACTTCACCACAATTTCAGACTTCTGAGGCTGTACAGACAGCGCTCAAATACATACACATTCTGTCAGCTGATCACTCCAAAAGAAGCTATTGTTTCATTTTGTTATTGGCACTTTCACTGGTCTCTTATGCTGGGATTCCAGAGGTACCAACACTACATCTAAGGGACAAAAAGAGGAAAATACCCAACAACTCATAATCAGTGCCCAGCAACATAAGAGCTTCTCAAATCTGATGAAGGAGACGCCAGTCAACCTTTTAGGCAGAAACCTGCCACAAACTACCCTGAAACTAGAGGCATCGGGTTTTGCAGACATAAATGAAGTAGCTTGCCACTGAAAGGAAAGTCATGAACAACCTTTTTTCCTCTCAAATGTAAGGTACACCGGCCTCAGAATAATTAGTTGCTATTATAAACACACAGCCATAACTTCCAGGGGACCAGATAATGCACTGATTTTATTCAATGCAATCATTAGTAAGTCAGTCCTCCCACATGCATTGAAACACTTTAATTTTTGTTACTCTTTTAGTTCCGTTCTTTTGTTACTGTAGCTACTATTTTTCTTCCCCTTGCAGCATGATACAAAAATTATTCATAGCTATACTGAGCAGTCATTTCTAAATGCTAGGTATTCAGCATGTTGTTGACGGTGCCAGAACATGACCAGAGTGCCACAGTTCTCATCACACTGAAAACAAGTGACAAAAAGGTGCTGACACCCAGTAAATTAAAAAGGAGACTATTCAATTTCAGGTGTAATGGTTATATATACTATTGCTCCAACTACTTGTTGGGAATGTAGTATTGTCCTAGTGTGCTGGTTTAGAGTTAAACCGGCAGGAGAAATCAATCCAACTCAGAAAGGAATTGCTAGTCAGAATAACAATTTAATAAAAGACCACAAAATATGCTGATACAGAAGGAAAAATTCATTTGTGCCACAAAAACCAAATGTACAGCCCAGCACAGCAGGGCACGAGCAGAATGGAGCTCACCAACCCCTGTGCTGAACACCACGTGGTCCCCCCCTGAGTTCAAAGGAAGAAGAAAGGAAGAAACCTGCTGGTTAAAATGATGGTTACAGTCTGATGGCAGTCTCAGTCCAACTGAGGCTCCACTCCTCCTCTGGATCTGAAGAGATCTTCCAGTCCCAAAACCCCAAGCTTATCTCTGCTTGTGCTCTGATGGGAACACCCAGTCCCTCCCCCAGGGTGGAGACTTTCACATGGGTCATTTACTCTGTGAGGTGAATAATGGCCTATTTTTGGCATCCGTAGTGGCCCATTAGCAGACATGACCCCTCATGTAGGTGTGAAGACAGGAAAACTTCTTTATCCCACAGAAGTTCCTAGAGCACCCAGCTTGTAGCCTGAGGTGTTGGGTGTGCCTTAGGCAGCTGCTGCAAATGGGCCATTGTGAGCAGTTGGGGAGAAAAATGACATAAAGGGTTTAGAATACACACCCACACAGTGACAAACTGATTCTGGCTACTATAACCGGGACACCTAGATAGAGCAGCTGGGACTAGTTAATCACTACGTAGGTATAACCAAAACTGCATATTCTCCACCCTCTATGTCATTTCTGATTATGTTAATAATGGATCATTTGCAGCAGCTACCCAGGGCACACCTGGCACCTCAGGCTACATGATGGGTGTTAAAGAACCCTGTGAGACCAAGGAGTATTTTTGTCTTCATATCAATGCTCACCTGTGATAACTCCTCTGGGGAGTCATTAGCACCTTCCCACCAGCCCGAGAGGTCATGTCTGCTACTGGGCGATCAAAGATTCCAAAGATATCCCACGACTCAGGGAGTTAAATCACTCATTGTGAAACTCCTCACCTTAGGGGAGGTACTGGACATTCCCACCTGAACCTGAGCAGGTTTTGGGACTTCGGGTACCACTCANTTCACATGGGTCATTTACTCTGTGAGGTGAATAATGGCCTATTTTTGGCATCCGTAGTGGCCCATTAGCAGACATGACCCCTCATGTAGGTGTGAAGACAGGAAAACTTCTTTATCCCACAGAAGTTCCTAGAGCACCCAGCTTGTAGCCTGAGGTGTTGGGTGTGCCTTAGGCAGCTGCTGCAAATGGGCCATTGTGAGCAGTTGGGGAGAAAAATGACATAAAGGGTTTAGAATACACACCCACACAGTGACAAACTGATTCTGGCTACTATAACCGGGACACCTAGATAGAGCAGCTGGGACTAGTTAATCACTACGTAGGTATAACCAAAACTGCATATTCTCCACCCTCTATGTCATTTCTGATTATGTTAATAATGGATCATTTGCAGCAGCTACCCAGGGCACACCTGGCACCTCAGGCTACATGATGGGTGTTAAAGAACCCTGTGAGACCAAGGAGTATTTTTGTCTTCATATCAATGCTCACCTGTGATAACTCCTCTGGGGAGTCATTAGCACCTTCCCACCAGCCCGAGAGGTCATGTCTGCTACTGGGCGATCAAAGATTCCAAAGATATCCCACGACTCAGGGAGTTAAATCACTCATTGTGAAACTCCTCACCTTAGGGGAGGTACTGGACATTCCCACCTGAACCTGAGCAGGTTTTGGGACTTCGGGTACCACTCATCGGATCCAGAGGAGAACCAGAACCTCAAGAGTACTGTGACTGTCACTCTCAATAAGACTGCAATTCATCATCCTCACCAACAGGTTTTCCTTTCCTTTTGCTTTGCACTCAGAGGGATCATGGGGTGTCCAGCACAGGGGCTAGTGAACACCATTCTGTTTGTGCCCCAGGGTCCTGGGTTATATGTACTTTTTAAATTTTTTTTTGTTAAAACCCATTTTTCTCTGTATCATGGTATTTATTGTAATCTTTTTAGTAAATTGTAACTCTGACTTGTAACCTCTCTTGAGTTGAGTTCATTTCTCCTGCCAGTTTACCTTTAAACCAGCACAAGTATGAACAGCAGCAGTAAGCAACCTAGCAGTGCCAAGCAAGGCATGTTACTCAAAAAATATCTAAAATACCAGAACTGGTAACTCTGAGTGTGAATCATGACAACACAGCCAAACAAAATCAAATATCCAAATTATTCTGTTGCCCCAAAACAGGATGCAAATCCTTTCATAAAATTGTCAAGCCCCGTGAAATAAATCTAGTTAAAAGTAATTTTGTTTAACAGGTTGTATGTCGTAGTTATTATTTGCTTACCTTTTTTAAGGAACGCTTTGTAATAGAATGAATTTAATTAATATTTTCATGCAATTGACAGATACTGAATAATGTCTCTTTTAGAGAGATAATTGTATGAGTTAAAAACATGTTTTAAGAGATGTTAGTTCTGAAATCAGCTGTAATTTTATCAAAGTCTTTTTGTTATCTGTAAGAATTAACTACTGAATTGTTACAAGGAAGGCTGGTACAAACACACAGTTATTCTCAAAGACAGGGATAGACTTTGCTCTTTTTATTGCTCAATACTGCTATACAAGACAAATTCTTGCAGAATAGAACAAGATGAAAAACAAAAAAGAGCAACAAAGGAGAACATCATCTTAATACTTTATTTCATTCTCCAGAAAATTTAACATGCTGTTGTAAAGTTCACACTGTTCCCAAATCAAACAAAAAAGGGATATTTCAGTCTTGTAATTGTCTTCAACTTAGAGGTAGCAAGACTGTGCATGTGTGTGTCTGCTATTGTTTATTAAGAGAAAAGTCTTTTTTCTAAAAAGTGATACAGCTTTTAAATAAAGCACGGGGTTTCCTTGACTCACTGGGGGAATCACTGCAGAGGTGAGGTGATAAAGGCTAAGAAACCACTGAGTAGAATATCCCTCCCATTCGAAGAATAAAAAGTATCCATAAAAAGGGACATTATCTGCAGAGAGTAAGGCTTCCACTGCAGGAAAGGAGAGGAAAAAAAAAAAAGAAAAAAAAGAAAAAACCACCACAAAAAAAATCCCCACAAACCCAAGGCACTCCATTGTAAATAAACGCTCCAACAAGTTCTCTGGGCTGAGTTCAATACATACATGGCTCCAACAACAATAGTGACAATTGGTGTGGTAGCAGTTCTAGAGGGAAAGGCTTTCTAGATATACATATGGAACTGCATTAAGCACTTGTTACGGCTTTCTTGGGTGTTTTCTTATGGAAAACTTTAAAGTATAGCTGTTTGATATGCTTTATGTACCTACATAAAAATAAAACCGCAAGAAGCACTAGGTCACAACTCCCTAGGGAGGAGAAATCACTGCCTAAACCAACCCCTCTGGAATTTCTTCTGACCATACCTGAAACTCCATACACTCTTAGCACCTATTTCACATGAAACCACTGTTGCATTTTCAGTAAAATAACATTGAAGAAATGGCTGGGGCAATGACCTTCTTGACGATTTTGTATGACAACCTCTCAGTTACAGTAGCTACAGCATGAGCTGTAGACTCAAAGCCCATCTTTGCCAGAGAAGCAAGACATACAACTATTTCACAGCAATGGAGCTCAAACTGAAAGCAAGATCCTGTACTTCCTGAAGTTCACTTCTCAGTTGAGCTGTTTATTCATCAAAAAGATAAAGGAACAACATGAAATATACTGCTTTCTCTGTTCTCTGTATATGATTTTTAAACACTTTACAGTCAATCATTGTAATGCAATGTCCCCCATTATAACACTGGAGGAGAAGTAATGGGGTAAGGTCACATTAAATTCTGCACAAACTGAAAAACTTAATGGAATATTCCTCCCCCTCGCCCCCAGTTTCTGTTGCAACCTAAGTTATGCATCCCTTGTCTTACCATGTTTTAAGTTGTTTGGTTTTTTGTTTGTTTGGGTTTTTTTGTTTGGTTTTTTTTTTGGTTGGTTGGTTTTTTTTTTTTCCTCCCAATCTCCAAATGAGTATGGCAAACTGCAGTGCAGTTTTGATTTAGTGGTATGCAACCATAGCACATGTACTACAAATAGCCCTGGATCTAGCCATTGCAAACACCAAAAAGCTGTCATTGTGCTTTTAATTTCCCCCCAACAGCAATAAAATATAGATTTATTCTGTGAACACCATCACAAATAATGCTGCCAGTGAGCCCTCTTCCTCCCTCACACAGTATGCCTTCTGCTTCTCCCCACCAAAAAGCTGCACATGTGCCAAATAACTAGGAGTCTACCAAATATGAAAACTCACTTTTAAACATCTATTACTTCTGCCAAGATAGTACACACAAACTGACTCAGTTTAAAAAGTAGCTAAGATGTCTATCAAGGAAAATGAGGAGTTCTTCTGGACTAGGAAGGGGGCCTCTCTCTCCTCAAACTAACTTGTAAATTAAGATAAATTTAATCAGAATTAAATTTAACCGTAAAGGATAACAGTTCTTTACTACAAATGTATATATAACAAACCCCAGAACAAACAGCAACACCGTAACCAAAACTTTCAAACAAATCAAGTCCTATCTCTGCCCCTTCAGCGCAGTTGTATTTCCAAACAGCAGGGGGCGCTGTCGCGCCCCGGGAGGCAGATGCTGCAGTGACTTATTCACGGCTACCAGGGGGCGCTGTCGGGCTCAGTGAGTCACAGACGGGTAGGGAGCTGAACATTCCAGAGCTCCCATGGGAATGGCAGCCACAGGGACAGGTTGAAACCCTTCCAGTGGGCAGTGCAAGGACCCTCTCTCCATCTTTTGCCTGAAAGCACTGGGGGTTTGTTGGAACATGCATGTTGCAGGTTTTCAGACTAAGGAGTCAGAAGCAGTTTCCAAGACAGAGGCCTCAATGATAACGATGGAATCTGCAAGACAACCCTGGCTAACAGTAAAAGTCAAGCCTGCTAATATTCTGTGGAATGATACATGTGAAAATCTCTATTAATAAAGTTAAAATTAAGATAGATATGAACTGCGTGAATTCACCAATTTTATAAAATATATCTTAGTTGGCATTTAGTTAGCATTCTGTTGTTAGATTGTTTTGATGGAGTGTATTAGTTTTAGAAATACGCATAATTGTGTGTGAAGATAGTACCTTCCCGTACTTTTGAAATCCCTGTGCAGTGGAACATAAAAATGCAAGAATGTAAACATTGGAATGCCTTTTCTGCCATTCCTGAATAGAAATGTAACTCTTAGATGAAGAGGAATTAGAATTAAACTCTCAATTTTGTTTTTGATGGAGTCAGGTTGTCTTATTTAAGAGCTAAGGCTTATAAGCCTCATACTAATACACTAAAAACTGTGCCAGTGCAAAAAGTTGTAGGTAACAGGGGTTAGCAACAACTCTGCAGGCAGTGGTAGCTGGAGAATGGCACAAGGTGTGCAGTGTCATGGGGGTGACCTGCTTCCCAGTGCTGCCACCAGCCGAGCAACTGGCTGTTGGGCACCCAAGCAGAAAGAGGACAAAGGTGTAATGGCAAAAAAATTGAGAACTGGGAAGCCTCTTTCTCACCACCTCTCAAGCCAAGGAAAAAGTGAGGCCCTCCCCAAAAACCAAAAAACACCTTCCACAATCCTCTCCCCAGGCATCATGTTGGAATGCAAGGCTATTAGCTATGCCTTTGTTTAGGCTTTAGACAGCTGGCTCCAGAAGCAGGTAGTGAGAGAGCTGGGCTTCAACAAGCCACTTTGTTCTGGCTTCCAAACCCTAAACCTCTGTATTGGCAAGGGACAAAAATAAAAATACCACGAAAGATTTCGAAACTATAACACAAGCATCAACAACAATTAAAAGACGCCAGCAGTATCTTAAATAAAAAATATTCACCATGGTGTTTTGATTTTCATTTTTTTTAGTTATTGTATTTCAAAAGGCAGCAGTATTTCAAGACTTGTGAAAGTATGGTATGAGTGCACTGTTAATCTTTAGCAGCTGGCAACAAAAATACAGAATAATACTTGCATCAATGAATATTGTTGCTGCTTCTTGCTACACAGGACTAAAAACCCACACTTTGCTTTGTCCACCATTATAATGATACCTCTGTCACCAAGCTATGCAACAAGACTGATTATTGTCTTTGTTTTAAAGGCTGGCTACACTACAAAAATGATCTGTTGCTGACAATGGATGTAAGCAATGGGAACAGCTGAACCCAGTTGTACAGACAAACACAAGCCTTGGTTACACAAGGACATCTTTTGGTGTGACCTGTGGTGTAAATTTAAACCAATGCAATTGTCTTTTTCCTTTTTACCCTCAATCCATTTCCTATAGCTCTATTCCGATAAAAAATTTCTGCTTAGGACTTCAACAGATGACAAAATAACTAAACAGCCCACACCATACAGGCAACCAAATCTCCAGTCTGTTTGAAATGAGTTGACAATGTTGAATTATACCTCCTGCAGACATGGAAAGGCAGTGTAATTTTCTCCTTTAGGATTTGTTTCTAAACAGTTTGATAATTACCATATCCCACCAATGCCTGCATAGGGCTTAACTAAACAGCGATACATTGGTTTGAAATACCTAAACAGACTTAAAACAAACAGGTTCTCTTCACCTCAGAACTAATCTTGTTTCAAATCCTAATTCTCCTTTCTATTTGAACATCAAAGCCCCAGTTAGCAGAGAGGCCTCCCTCTGCTGAGCTGAATTCCAGTCAGGAAACACATGGGTGCCCTTAGCCACAGACAAGAGCTGAGGAACGGCTCAGACTGGTAAACAAGCTAATGCACAAGATGAAGGAGGGTGAGTGGAATCAATAAATAACTAAATAAATAGCTTTTTCTTTAAAGTCATACATTTTTATTTTTAAATCACAACTTTTTAATAGGTGCGACCCAAGGGTGAAAACGTTTTTCTGGGGTCTTTTCCTTTCGTTTTCTTTAAAATGTTAAATTAGATGCTTGAAAGCACATCACCCACATTTGCATACCCAACAGGCAATGACATAGGTAAGAGTACTGATTGCCTACTAAGAAGGGCAGGAGCACAATCCAGTGTGGCAACATTCACAAGGCACATATCTCTTGCCTCATCTCTCCTCTGCATGTGATGCAGCCAGAAGCCTCTGGTACAAATACCTCATGCTAAGACCCAGGGCCACAAAGATCATTTAACTTGCCCTTCCTCCGCTCTCCTTATCTCTGAATAAAGTTCTATATAGCATAAAGAAAGAGTTCACTTCTACTTTTGGCCCTTGCGCAAAACTCTAACAACTTAACTGAAAACGGTATTAAACAAACTAAAGGGGGAAAGGGGTAAATGTGGAGTGGATTAACCAGAAGTTGCACTTCTTTACCTTTCATCGGAGTTCAGAACAAATTACACTGACATCAAAGTTGGGTGTCCCAAGTTTAACATAAAGATCACGAGCAAGAATATGTCAAAAAGTGACATTCCTCACCTGTCATTTGGAAATGCAAGGTATTACCTCAAGTCATTATCAGAAAAGGAACATTTTTGTTCCCCCAGAGAGAAGAGTGCTCTTTTAGCAATAATGTACTGGCATCAATATTACACAGGGAATGGTATCAACACTGTACCTTAGTGGTAGTCACACTGGGATGTTCATACTGATAAGGTTCCTGCGAGGACAAACCTTAAGATGCAACCTGAAGTTAGATGACAGCAATTAGTGGTAGCATTATAATATTAAGCTAGTGCCCCAGTTCGTGTTGCAGGCGTGGCTGCAGTGCCACGTTTGTGTCATTCGGTGGCAGAGAGGACAAGGCGAGGTCTTCCCCTGGTGCTCTGACCCATGTGGGTTCCCAGGATTGCTCAACAACCTGACATTATTGCTTTTATGTTTGTTGTTTTTTTTTTCTTTAATGTTAATCTGAAATGGGCGGCGGGCATTGGCCGAGTGGCGTAGGCCCCCTCCTGTGGAGCCGGCTCCTCCTCTGAGGACGCCGGTTCGAATCCTGGAGGAACTCGCTGTCGCCGTCCGAGCTGCTCGGCCGTGGCAAGATGAACCTCAGGAGTAAAGGGAGTGGGGTCAGTTCCACGCACACTGTGCCTCACCTAAAACATCCATTTCGCAGGCTTATCCCACGATCTTCGTTCGCGAAGACTAGCCAACAACAATAGCATTAAGCTACTTATAATTCATACAGGTGAATCTCCATTTCACAGAGCATGGAATATTAACATCCTTAAAACGGCTTGACTGAAAACTAGTAACTACTGCAAAAGAAGTGACAGTCTCACAAAAATTAAAATTAAGAAATACCTCTTCTCTACCATTTCTGTTAGATTTACCTTTTTTTTTAACAAGGACAAGCTGCTGTACTGCCAAGAAAGCAGACTTTGTAATGAGAAGCCCTCCAGCAAAGACCTTTTTCCAGTATTTATTCATTTCAGCATGGGAAAATCATGGACCAGATCTTCAAGGAATCAATGCTAAGGCACAGTAAAGACACTAAGGGCAAATCATGACTGACCAATCTGGTGGTCTTTATGATGGAGTGACCACAGTGATCAACAAGGGATGACCAACCAATGTCATCCTCTTGGACTTCCATAAGGCCTTCCATACAATCCCACACGACATCCTTATCTCCAAACTGAAGAGATATGGACTTGAAGGGTGGATATTCAATGCATTTTGCTGGATGGATGTTGGCAGAGAGCTGTGGTCAATGCTGCTCTATGTCCAGGAGGAGGTTGATGGTGGGTAGTCACATATCTTGTGACCCGTGCTCTTTTATATCTTTATCAATGACATAGTGAGATGAGTGGACTCTCAGTCAGCTTACAGATGACACAACAGAAGGAAGAGATGCCATCCAGAGGGACGAGGGTAAACCTGAGAAGCAGACTCACAAGAGCCTCATGAAGTCTAACAAATCCCAAGTGCAAGGACCTGTACCCAGACATGAGTGAAGACCAGAAGAAGTCATTAAGAGCAGCCTTGTGGAGCAGGATTTGGGGGTTCTGGTGAATGAAAAGCCAGACATGAGTGTGCAGTTGCAGCCCAAAAGGCCAACTGCAGCCAGGGCTGCATCAAAAGAGGGGTGGCCAGCAAGTCAAAGGAGGCTATTCTTCCCTTTTACTCTGGAGTACTGCGTCCAGGTCTGAGGTCCTCAACACAAGAATGACGTGGACTTCTTAAAGCAGGTCTAAAGGAGGGACACAAAGATAAACATTAAAGTTGTGGTTGTCCCCGACCTGGAAGTGTTCAAGGTTACACTGGATGGGGCTTTGAGCAACCTGGTCTAGTAGAAAGTGTCCCTGTCCATGGTAGGGGTTTTGGAACTAGACAAACTTTACAGTTTCTCCCAATCCAAACCATTCAATAATTTACTACAGGTTCCAGATTCGTGCCGGTAAGACTTTGACTAAATGTTCACTTTTCTGAGTCTCCTGAGTCCCCAGTCACATGGAGAGGGGTGGTAGGATTTTGTTAGTTCCTGTTAAGTAGGATGTTATGCTAGGTCCTCAGTTTCTGATATAGATTCTCCGAACCAGATGCATCATATGGATTAATTCTACAATTATGAACTCTTCTCATATCGTTACTTCACTGCAACTCAGAAAGTACTTCTGACCCAGGTATCTTATAAAACAAATAAGTATAACTATAGCTCTGTTGGCCTGGGGCCTAAAACTGGTCTAGCACTCATTTTCTCTTCACCCTGAAGACCCTTATCCTTCTCCACTGATTACATAAGAAGTCTAAGGAGAGTCCCTAAAATTAAGTTTTTGCTTATCATTCCTATCTTTTTAACTTCCTGTTTGACTTTACTTGGAAAGGTTCTCAGCATTTACAGCCCTTCAGTGTGAAGACAGACTCTGTTACTACCTTGAATGTATCGAAGTACTGTGCAATATGTCAGTCCCCTCCCATCTCAGAGGATCTGCTCACTGCAGACACTTGGTGCCCTGGAGCTTCATCACAAGTAAAGTAACATTCCCCTACTTGTTTCTACCCCTTTACTCCCAGATTACTGAATCTTTGGAATCCTTTGGATTGAACACACCATGAAAGGTAGCATCTGCAACACCTCAGAGTTTCTGGACAATTCTTTCTTGTATTTATGCAGGAGCTACACAATTTGGCTTCAATAATAACAGAACCTGATTCAAAGACTTTGAAAGATGTTATTTCAATGCTATTCCAGATATGTGGATGATACCTACTTTTCTGTCCTCACTCCTGGCTGCAACACCTCAGTAACTATCAGAAAGTCAAGGCAGCAAGTTCAAAGCAATAACCATAGACTGTCTAAATTCCAGCCAGACTAAAAAAAAAAAAAAAAACAAAAAAAAAAAAAAACCAAAAAAAACCCCCAGAGCTATAGTTCTATATTTCTAGAACAGAAATTAAGAGAAAATCTTGAAGTCACCATGACCCAACTGTGGAATCAGCCGAACTACTCTGACATGCAAAACCAAGAATCTGAGTCAAAGCACCAAGCTTCCCTCCTGAGCCATTAGGAGAGACTACACTGAAACATACTCAGAAGTTAATTTCCAAAACATCTGCTAAACTCTTACAACAAGGGGCACAAAAGAATAGGTTTTGCAGGGAAAGGGGAGGACGAAGAACACTTTCAAGTGTTACCATCAAAAGAGAAAAAAAAAGCCCGGCTTCAAGTTTGCTTTGCCCAATCTTCTGCTTTCACACTTGAGACCACAAGAAGCCACCCACAGCAAGGATAATCAGATATGACTGCAGAGAAGGTCCCAAATATTGAAGATGTCGCACACACGGGGAAAAGGAAGTCAAATTCTGCATGGAAACTAGGAGTTTGTTTATATTTGAATACTTGTAATCACTGCCAAAAGGAAGCTGTGGGTTTATTTTTAGGAATCTATTTTTAGAGAAAGCATTATCTCAATATTGCCATTTTATGGTATTAAGAGATAAAAACGGGTTCCTTGTACTAAACTTTGAATCATCATGTTTCCTGTAAGAAAGGATCAGCTCAAAAAAAGCCCCCTGAAAAATGAATGTGGTGGTTTTCACCCAGTGTCCACTCAAACCTCCAGGTCCCCCTTTCCCAGAGGAAAAGGAAAACGAGAAAAGGAGAAAACCAGCTGAGAGATAATGGTAAAACAAACTCAGAGTAGCTAAATACTTAAATTTATTACTAACAAGATAACAACTAAAACTAAAAAAAACTAAGAAATAAGAAATAAATCAGTCTTAAGAACACTCCTCCCTCCCTCTCTCCAGCAGTTCGAGAGAGCGGGAAATGGGGGTTTTGCAGGTGGCTGTTGTTGTTGTTGCCATTGCTCTTGTCCTGTGGGTCACTCCATGGGGTGCAGTCGGGTCTCTGCACCCCGATGGTCCTCTGTGGGCTGCAGGGGGACAACCTGCTCCACCACAGTCTTCACCACTGTCTGCAGGGGGGCCACAACTCTTAGTCTTTCCCCTGCTCCTGTGGGGTCCCTCCCACGGGAGACAGTCCTCAGACTTCTCCATCATGAGTCCACCCCCTGGGCAACACTTCTACCGGGGGGAAAAAACCTGCTCCACGTGTGTCTCCTTCTCCAGGAGTCATGGCTGCAAGTCTCTTCCAGGATCTTGCTCCATCCTGGGTCTCCCACAGGGCAACAGCTCCTTCAGACATCCACCTGCTCCTCCAGGGGCTGCAGGGGGGTCTCCGCACCCCAAAAGATCTCCACGGGCTTCAGGGAGGGGAAATAGCTTTCAGTCCTTCCTCCCACTCCTCCAGCGTGGGGTTCTTCCTTCGCCTCCTCCTGCTGTGACCTTGGTCTCTCTCTGTCTGCGTTATTTCATGGTTGGCATTTTTCAACCGCGCAAACACTCCAATTCTTGAATATGTTCTCACAGAGGCGTCACTATGATTCTTAATTGGCTCAACTCTGTCTACAGAAGAAAGTCCCTCCTGGACCTGGCTGTCACTGGCTACACAGGACAGGAGGAGCTTCTAGCAGCTTCTAACAGAAACCATCCTGGAAGCCCCCCCTTCTACTAAAATTCTACTACAGAAACCCATGACAATGAGAAATCCTTTCAGGGTTCTCTTTTCTTCATTAGATGTTGAGTCTACTTTTGCAATAGGCTAATGGCACTGTTTAGTCTCATTAGCATGAAGAAACCCCAATAGTTATCCCCAAAGAAAACAAGCTTTGGTTAAAGGCTATTTCCAAAGATGCTATGATGTTGGTGGTAGACTAAACTTATTTTTAGGTCATACTAGACTGAAGACTCATTTTCAAGCATCCAAACACAACTGGCATAAGAAACAAACCAATTATTGCATGGTCACCCTCTTAGCAACCAGCACATCCCTGAACTCCAACTTGAACACAACACACAAAAACATGGTAGCTCAGAATCATGATGGTGCATTCAAACACATGTACTAAGATTATAAAGCTAAAAGAAGATGTCAGAAACTCCTAACTGCAACACAAATTGTCTATTTGGTGCATATAACCATCCCCTACAGAATGATCAAAGGCAACAACCAACAGCCAAAGGTAAAAGGAAAAATACTAATCTAGAAACTCAGACTGCATGGAAATTAAGGTAAAGTTCTCTCTTGCTTACAATGTTGAACAGATACCTGGAGAGGAGACAGTGAATCCAGTGACTCAAAAGTATGAATTGGCAGCACTTTAACAAGCAGCATCCCATATTAACTTAAAATAAATTACTTTTATTATGAAATTACTTGCATACACTTTACACTCACCAAGGTTTTGGTTAAAAGGTATTCTGAGCTGGTTTAGACAAGCATTAGAAAAGCCTGCCCTTAGCGCCTCCAGAGACAACTGAGGTTTGGTAATAAAAATCACTGCAATGATGAACTCTCTAAAGACTTTACAGCTCATTATAGTATCTAGAAACAAATATGAAACAGGTCAATCACTTAGAGGACAAGACAAGGCAAACACAATGTAGGACAAATTTAACAATGGCACTAGTGGCCTCAAACCTTCTTTACAGACTGCAGGCTGCATTTTGTATTAAAACGTTTTACAAAGTCTGTGTTCCACAATGAAGCTGATGTGGAACTTTGTCACACAAGTTTTTCTGGTTGACCACAGGTGTCATGAGAAAGTCAGATGTTCTAAAATAAAGATGAAGCTATATGCACAAGTTCTTACCCATCACATTAATTAATGAGCAGAATCTTCTGTGCTAAAGGAAAAAGCAGTCCCAGAGTTGATTATCTTTCCCTATCTCATAAGTAGATGAAGCACAGCTGAAAAGCAGGTATATCTTGAGCAGTAATGTTCAATTAATGCTCACTGTATTTCCTCAGCATTGTCCCTGTAAAACTCATGTACAAGGTAACTACGTTGGTCTCCCATTTTGGAAATATATTTGCAGAACTGCAATCAAGTTCAGAATTAATTTTTTATTTTTATAGAATTTATTTATGTGTGTTCTGTAACACTAAGCATGTGATCAGAACTCAATTTTTTTTTACTTACCAGAAATAAAAATTCTATTACTAGAGTCACAGATCAGCTTTGTCCTCTTTACAGAGTTCACACTCATCTTTTACTACAATCTCTGAACAAAGTTGTCAAACTTATACCTGAAAATAACTAGAAGACTGGGGCAGATGGTCTAAATAACTTTGGACTGGAAAAAAATCTAAAAAGATAATTTTGTACTGCTGCTTCAAGTAGATCTCTAGACAAGTTGACAAAAGATAGATTACAGATGTAGAGGCACCTGTATACTCACTTGTATAGTATAAACTTAATTCTGTTCTTATTGTCTGCTGGTTTCACAGTGCAAATAAATGTATGAAGAGATCATTCTGCACTAATATGAAAGGAATAAGGTCAATATGGCAGCACACTCTTCTCCCTTATATTTGCTATTCTTACTATTTTTAGCACTTTTTAAGCATAATGTACGCTGACATGATTTAGTTTTTCTCTTTCCCACAGCAGGCTAGGGTTGTCTGGAACACCACGCACTTACACTGCAAAGCTAGAGGCAAAGGCAACTGAAACAGGGAAGGGAAAATATAAAGGCTTGTAGGAGAAAACTCTTATATTTGATAGGTTTTAAACTGAGGATATTACCTCTTTCTGGATATTCCTTGTATCTTAAACAGGAGTATTATTTTGCGTATAGGCACCCTAAGCCCCGCACAACAACTTATTCCCCAACAAAAAATGCTGTCACTATAGCCACAGCTGTTCAACTCCACCTGGGATGCATTATTTATAGTCCCTGTCTCTCATCACCTCTCTTCCTCTACTTGCCCTGTTCAATCGAACACTAAAGAAGGAAATAACTGTAGCATGAAGCTGTCAACACATTTCCTGCTTTCCTTCAGCTGAGAAGGGAGAAGTCCTGCGGGGTCAGACAAACCGTCTCAGCATACCCAGTGGTGCACACCATTTCCAAAAAGCTAAAATTCTGTAGTATGTCCTGGCTTAAGCCCTGCAATGCTGAATTTCTGAGGCAGATACTGACATCTCATTTTGACTGTATGCCTTGGAACATGGAGGACTGCTAACCCTTTTCTACTCCAGCCAAACCACCCAGGTAATGAGTTACGTCATAGTCAACACTTACCACAGTTGTTTCACATACTGAAAATTGATCAGGTTTAGTTGTTAGAAGTGTCTAACAGCAGGAATTTGCTGCCACATCCCAAATATAAGCCTCACAACAGCAAGTTCTACCACTCCGTAACATCGTACATATAACACCTCTCTCTCTCTTCTACTCTGTGTAGCTTTTTAGCTTTTGAGAGAGGCAAATGAGGAAAGCCCTCACTCATCATGTCCTCCTCACTGTTAAATGCACATTCTTTGCCCTGTCTTTTCTGCAACTGACATTCAAGTAGCAAATAGTGGGAGATTTACTCCGCAAGGAATTGTGCCAGTTCCAGGACCATCATGAAAACTTCATGCAGACAAAATTCTTTAAAGCCATGAAAATGTTCCTTTCTTTCCCTTCTTCTCCCTCTCCCAGTTGCATAAGCTTATTTTTCAACATTTGGCAACAGAATGAATGCTTTAGATCACAAAGTACCAAATTTTCTGTTGTTTTCCTTTAGAGCTTCTAATTAAGACTCCAGTATTTGGAAAGTAAAAGAAAAGAATTGCACTGTGGTATAAAACTATGAATATTAACAAAGACACTTTCCCACCTTTTAAAAATATTCTGTTTGAGGCTAAATCAGCACATCTAAAAGTGACCTATTTGGAATGAGTATGACACCAAGTTCGACATTTAGGTCAGTATTTGTGCAGTAATTACAGTCTGTCCTGAAAACAGGAGTTTTGTTCACTTCAGAACACACACATACAAGAAAACTAATTCTAATACCTATACAGAAATCCCAGCCAAAAATGTACTGGGGCAGAGGATGAGAGTTGTCTTGGCTATAAAACATTTCACTGTTAGAATGAATCTGATTATACATGAGTGATGCTCATTTTTAAATGAAACTGAACCAAAGCCTTTGCAAACATGAATTCGAATCTTCTCTCACATACATGTATTTATTGCAGGAGTGATCTACTAGATTTGTCTCATTCTGAAACACCACTAAAAAGTCAACATTGGCAATATTCTGTGGGGGGCAAGACTGCAGCGCAAGCACTCTTTGAAAGACTCCTTTCAGGATGAAGCTTGTTATTTGAAAGCTAAAATGACATCATCTTCTAGCTCTTTTCAAATATACAGAAAACAGACATAAGTATATTTTTTATAGTTAAAAATGGAATTAGGTGGTTTTAATGAACTATTTCAACAGGGGTTTCCTTCTGCATTAAAATTTAGAATTAAAACTTTCATTACACTAGTAAGTATCAGAATCCTCAGTTTTCAGCAGCACACATCAGAAACACAAAGGACTGCAGAAAAGCTACTACTGAAGTTAACACAAAAGTCACTTTCAAAACAAGTGCCATTAAACAACACCTATAATCAAAATACAGTCTTAAATATTATTCATAACAACTCAGAAAAGTGCAAGTACTATATACAAAACCAGGATTAAAGAAGAATCTGTAAGCATCATCTGACCTAGCCCTCAAGACACAACCAGAAGCTCAGAGTTTGAGTGCCACAGTATCTCCCTTCTTAAATTTGTTTACCTTTAGAAATACAATGCTTTACACATTATTTTCTTGGCTACTAATATTTCAACAGCTTTGAACTTGAGTGGTTTCCGTACACCTGAGGCAGAATACCTCCTATAAATGTTGGGTTTTTTCCCAGCATGTGAATGTCAGCTTGCCTGAACTATGGAGCTGAAGATTAAACTTTTTCTCATTTATTTGTATATGTAAACCAGATATGTTGCACCTTATAATTAAGCACTAGAACACTACAGCATCAGCTGGAGGAAATTTAAGTTACTTTTGCAGCATTACTAGTTTCCTTGTTTTTGTTCTTCAGGATCACTGTTACTGTGCAGCACTTCCCACAGGACTGCCTTGCATACAGTCATGCTTCATCTCTGTTTTTCAGTCTAAGGACAGGAACCTCAAACATCAAAAAAGCAACCTGAAGTGGCAAAGTACTATTTAAATACTCACAAATGCAGAACTCCAACAGTCAGGTTTAGGGGCTGGAGGGTAGGGAGTTGGGATATGCATCATTTTTAACTCAAAGCATGTTTTACCAACTAAAAGAAGAGCACAGCAAGTTTCTTCAGTTCTGATAGTATGAAAAGACACTTGAAACTATTTTCTTTACACTCTTACAGAAGAAAAATGTTAGGTTATCATGAGTGTATGATATGTTCTCATAATGGCTATGGTCTCAGTGCTGTTAGTCATTTGGGTGAACCAGAAAGAGAGAAGCACAGCATGGCACAGAACAAGCCTATGCCGCCAGTAATTCAGAGAGTGTTTCTCTACTTCTGAAGTTCATTGTTTACCAGTGTTTTCCTCACCCATTAGATCTGCCTTTCATTTATCTGATGTCAAACTCTCTGAAGATGAAAGGGCACTACTGTCCCAGAGTCACAGAGCAGCAAGAACTCAAAAAATCTGACAGACTGTACTGCATCATCTCATAAAAACATGCCTTGGGATTTTTACCTTGAGGCTTAACAGACCCTAGCAGATATGTCTGAACAGCTTCTTTGAAAAGAATTCTAAAACTTCTTAGGTAAAAAAAAACCTTAAAAGACATGAAAAACGATGCATGTGTTGGGAGGTGCATTAGTTACTGCTCAAAGAAAGTCTAACATACAATCAAACCTATTAAAAAAAGTCCACAACCGAGGCAGTATCATTGGCAGTATGCTGGATAACACATTATTGCAATCTAAAAAGACAAAACTGATCTAGTGTGACATGAATACTTCTCTGTACTACTACACAAAACTAAGTTGCTTTAACATAGTCAAGAGCACAGACAGTCCTATCAAGTATAAAACTAGTGAACAGTTTTGGCCCAACTACGAAACCAAAGAGAGAATGCTGACAGCACAGCAGAACTTCTTACATGGCAATAAAATATGAAAATACAATGGTTCAAGATACACAAATTACTTTAGAGAGGGTTTATCAAAAAAGTAGCATAGATTAAGAGATTGTGCTGGTTTAGAGTTAAATCGGCAGGAGAAATCAATCCAACTCAGAATGGGATTGCAAGTCAGAATAACAATTTAATAAAGATCACAAAATACACTGATACAGAAGGAAAATTCGTTTGCGCCACAAAAAACAGATGTACAGCCCAGCACAGCAGGGCACGAGCAGAATGGAGCTCAGCAACTCCTGTGCTGAGCACCACGTGGTCCCCCCCTGAGTTCAAAGTAAGAAGAAAGGAAGAAACCTGCTGGTTAAAATGATGGTTGCAGTCCAGTGGCAGTCTCAGTCCAATCAAGGCTCCGCTCCTCCTCTGGATCTGAAGAGAGCTCCCAGTCCCAAAACCCCAAGCTTATCTCTGCTTGTGCTCTGATGGGAACACCCAGTCCCTCCCCCAGGGTGGAGACTTTCACATGGGTCATTTACTCTGTGAGGTGAATAATGGCCTATTTTTGGCATCCGTAGCGGCCCATTAGCAGACATGACCCCTCAGGTGGGTGTGAAGGCAGGAAAACTTCTTTATCCCACAGAAGTTCCTAGAGGACCCACCTTCCAAGAGCTACCCAGTTCAAATGTAGCCTGAGGTGTTGGGTGTGCCTCAGGCAGCTGCTGCAAATGGGCCATTGTGAGCAGTTGGGGAGAAAAATGACCTAGAGGGTTTAGAATACACACCCACACAGTGACAAACTGATCCTGGCTACTATAACCTGGACAAAGATAAAACAGGTAACTACAAAAACAACCTTTAAGAACCTAAAGTGGATGGAACTGAAGTGCTAAACGAAATAATGCCGGCCCGAAATTCCCCTAATTCATTGTACTCTAAGCACAGCATAAAATATGCTTTACAAAGGTTTTAGTTAGTAGCTTCTTTTCACTGACAAAATGATTGCTTATTGCTGTTTACAAAACAAGCAAACAAAAAAGGAAAACAAAGAACCAAACAAACAAAAAAACAATAAAAAACCAAAACGAAAACAAACAAAAAAACCACTAAAAACCCAAACAAAAACCAAACAAAACCAACAAAACCACACACACACAAAA
>VXAU01002425.1:0-63123 GCA_013399695.1 Formicarius rufipectus | reverse complement strand
AAAAAAAAAAAACAAAAAACAAAAAACAAAAAACAAACAAACACCAAAAAAACTGAAAACACAACAAAAACAAACAAACCATTATAAAACTAAAGATATTCAGCAATATTTCTAAGTAGGAAAAAATCTTTGCAATTTAATATTTAGGTTCTAAGGAATAAATTTTTAAAAAGATGACACTACTTTAGGTTTTAATAACACCAAAGTAAAACTTCTTAAACTGAAATTTTGACAGTTGTATTTGTCATCCTTTTTGTTCAAATGATCTCACCAGATTCATCCAGCTGGGAGAAAAGTGAAGAAGTTTAGCACAGCACTTTGTTTACACAGCCATGGTAGAAAGAAGTCTCAGTGTAAAGGCAGAAAAATTCACCTCCCTACCTATTGCTGCTACCAAGAGCTCTCAAATTGAGTAATATTGTGCAACACTAACAGCAGCAAGAGCAGTTCGTAACGGTCAACCCAGAAGAGGGAATGTAATGTTGCATAAAGACTGAGTTGGGGGAAACTCTGAGAACATGTCGTTCAGGCAAGAGTCAGCACAATTCTCACCTTCGATGCTTGTCGCAGCCATCGCAGATATTCAGTGAAGTTATCGAAACAAATGTAGTAGGTCTGGCTTTGAGGTCCAGAGGAGCTAAATGCTAAACAGTGCTGGTGCTTTTTCACTTCTTCCACCTACAGCAGAGACACAAAACTTAGTCAACAAGAATCAAAATCCATTTTGCAGAACTCCCCAGGGCAAAGTTAAAGTGCGCCCAAGAGGAGCTCATCAAGGAGTGCCGGACAAACGTTCAAGCTGCATCTTGGCTGTCAAATAGTCACAAAATCTACACAGGCAAGGAATGAGAACTGAAGAACAACAGGTATAAAGAGAAAACCACCAAGAACATCAACATTTTAATAGAGACTAAAAACCATAATAGGTTGGCCAGTGAAACACAGCTAAGGCTAAAGAACTACGATTCATACTTCTGCTTATTAGAAACAGACTTAACAAAATGCTTCGCCTACAGCCCAATTAAATTTTTTGGCATTTCTCAACTTGCTAAAAAATACCCATTCTACTACCACACATTAGAAGTCCTACACAACTTATGGTTTCAATGGCTCAGCACAGCATTCTGGAAAGCCTTTGCAAACCAGGAAGTGCAGATTATTTATGGGGTTTAGGTAGAATATTTTTTGAGTAATAATTTAAAACAGCATTTAGTTCTGTGCCATGCATCCTCCTTCCAAGCTTTGTCAGCCAAAGACCTCAATACATTTTTCTGAGTTTAGCTATCATCTTCTTTTAAAATGTGTTGTCAGCTTTCTGTTTAACATACTCTGCATGTTTTACATCACATAAAGCATTTCTGTGCAACAGCAACTTAGAAATTTCATGTTAAGCAATTCAAAAAGGTACACAATCTTTTCCCTTTTTAAAGTAAAAAAAAAAAAATACATGTTTTTCATCTCAAAAAGAAGGCCAGTGGGAACCTGAATCCTGTCCTCTCCAGCATCCTGCGGCCAGGATGCTGGAGAGGACAATCTGCTGTCAGGAGTTCACACCCTGTTGCTAAAGGAGGACAATGTCTCTGCTTCAGTATCTCCAGGGAAGAGCTGAAGAATCATGAAAGGAGACAGGAAAAACAGCTCTTAGAAGACAGCACTACTTTTCACATTGCTAGTATTGAATAATAAGAAATCAACTCTGGTCTGCATATATAATATTGTGAAGCTTGTTTCTCTCCCAATAACTCTTTAGAATTCAACTTATCTGTATGTAAAGTAAAGGAAGATTACTTCAAGTGTAAATTCATCCTCAAGCTAATGATTCTTTTCCCATTACCTTGGCCAAACGAGCCAAATAATAGTGTTCTGAAAACACTATTTAGGTTGAAATGATAATGTTGCAATCTTAGAGTCTTCACTACAGTTTCACAACATCACATCATGGTTAAGGTGTGAAGTGAGACCTAGAGGTCATCTGGTCCAACCCCCTGCTCAAGCAGGGCCAGACAGCCAGTTGCCCAAGACCAAGTCCATACTGTTTTTAAATAGCTTCAGGGGTGATAAAGACTCCATCACTCCTCTAGGTAACCTGTGCCAGTGCTCAGTCAGCACCGCATTGGAGAAGGAAAAAAAAAAAGAAAAAAATCCCCCGTGCTCAATCTGTAACTCCTGAGTTTCAAATGTAATCAATTAGGAAGAAGTACAGTTTCAGCTTTTCACAACTTAAAATGTTTGTCGCTGTTAGCTTAAAACACACTGGTACTCATACAACGCTGAACACTCAAAACTTCCCCAATGTTAAAAATAAGCCCATCCCCTTATTGGTTAATTTTCAGGCCTTAAGCATGGATAAAACCTGGACGAGAAGGCATGGCACAGATCATACACAACAGAGCTGCATGTATCCTTTGGCTATGTACTACTGCACATAAGAAACACGTAACACTGCACATGAGAAAAAGAAAATGATTGGGCATCCATTGCTTTTCTGTAATTTTAATTTAAACGTCCAAAATTGTTGAATATGACTGACCATAATAAAAAGTAATTTATATACTAAGAAAATCCCATTTAGATACAAGCTTCCAAGGGGTCGGAATAATCCTAATTGAATGCAATCTTCTCAGCATAAAGAAACAGGGGTTATCCAAGCAAATACACAAAGTATCTTACTTTTCCACCAATTAAAGGGAGGACATGCATCTTTCCAGTCTGGCTTTCCTTTACTGAGGAGACTATTAGGCATGTTCCACAAAGGATAGCTTGGCGTCTTGTCCATCTGTTGACTGGCAAATGTATTTTCCCTTTTCGAACATCATACATTCCTGAGAGCTGAATCCGTTCAGAGCTGCCAATGCTGTGGGGCTTTCCTGAAACAGAAACAAAAGCATTCACTTAATCACATAAAATCTTTGCCTCTTTCACTTCAAGTTATCTTGAGACTTTATTAGCAAGTCTTCAACGACAAACTGTAGCATGACAAAAGAAACACAGCTTCAAAACCATGCAAGCAGGTGATTTAATATCAGCTTCAGAACAGACTTCTTTCATAGCCAGAGGTATATGACAGGTTGGTATTATGAAGCACAAATCACATTAAATAATCTGCAATAGTCACAGAAGTACCAATTAATGGCACCAGTCTTCTCTATGGAACCTGGAAATCAAATGCTTATCCACAACCGTAAGTAACTGGTTACTGCTAAGATCACATTGCCTGCTTGGTAACTGCAGAAGAGGGTGATGTACTGTATGCTGAACTGTATCTTTTCACTTTCACATGTCTTCTGGCTATCCTTCAGGCTGTGCTTTGAATAGGTTCAATAGCTTCCCAAAGAATTCAGTTCCTACTTTCCACAGCCCAACCTGCTCAGTCCAAAACCCACAGCAAAAGTAGTACAGCCACAATGTATGTAGATGCAAGCCAGATGAAAACCCTCAAAGACCCTGCTTCAGTTTGAGCAGAGCTTCAGAAAGCTTCAGAAGTTCTTTTGTCTGTATTACAATGAATTCAATATATGAAATAATTCATAGTATGAGCGTAACTACCAATGAGGTCAAATCTGTTGAATGATTTTAAATGTCTCAGACTGTACTGATCTAATCTATTGGTAAGATTCTACACTGTAGAAACCATCAAGAGCAATGGCAACAAAATAAAAAAGGCATCTCATCTCTGCTCTCACAGGACCATGTTCTTTTAAGAAGTAAATGGAAGAAGCACAATTTGTTCATTCTTATCTGAGGTATTTATTGACATCAAGTTACCCTATCAAATCCTAAACAGTCCAGCCCAAACCTGAGTCATCCAAATACACTGTTTTGCAAATAGAGAAAATAGCTAATCCTGTTCAGGTTAAACCAGTTCAAATTTAAGTAAGAATACCAGTGTTGTTGAAACTTTGGGATGTAGCTCCCCTGGATAAACGAACGAAAGGCTAGGTTAATTCCAAGTAGCTTCCCCATTATGATAAAAGATAAAGCATCCATTTTCCACCACTAATGCAAACAAAATTTCTTCAATGCAAGGAATTAATAGCAAGTTAGGACTCCAGAAAACCAGAGAGTTGATCCTGTCTTCTAACTGGTATTTCAGGCCAGTGCCAACTGAACTCCAGCAGCAACAAGTGTTGCACACTATTACTTCAGCTTGCTATTATTCCTGCTTGCATGGCAGCTCATTTGTCTCAATGAGTATGCTCTTGCCTTCAAATGATCTATGAAAAGATAGAAGACACCTACCACATGCCCTACCCACTGTCATTCTCTCACCCCTGCCTAGCCTGCACCAATTCTTGTCCTTATCTTTAAAAACAGTCTTTGTGAATCTTCTTGCCAACTTAATGAGCCAACACTTGGCATAGTTACCCTCAAACCTTGCTCTGCTCTAATAAACACTAGTATTTAAGCTACTGATGTCTGACAGTTTGGATCTGAAGGAACACTACTGTTGCTTGAAGGCTGAAACTTTAATACCCACAAGAAACTGGCTCCAAGAAAGCAGGAATTTCACTGCCAAGCAAATTCATATCCAACCACAGAGGCTGTGCATAAACTCTTTGCCCAACAGAGTAGAGGGAAATAGGGGACACCCATTCTGTGCAAAGCTACAAGATGACTGATAGGGAATACAAATGAATAAATTAGAGCAATTTAGCCTTAACAAACACAAAAGCTGAATAAACATTACATTTGGTTCTTAAAATAACTGACAATTTAACTTGCTTGTGCAAAACCATGGGCACCATGCCACAGAGAATTGATTAAATAATTAAGTCTCTGCAATGGAGTAAAAAATGCCTGGTAAATACGAATACTGTTCTATAAGGAATAGTTGTCAGGGGTCTGAGTGGTTTCACCTCAAACATTATGTTTTATGATCATCTTCCGAGGTCTGTTTATGACTGTACACTCTTATTTCACTGGAAAAGCACAACCCACTGCTGATTGAACCCCTTAAAATCGTAATGCATAACCTCAATCTCTTAGGAAGACGAGCTCATTTAGCACTTCAACATAGCCAAACGCAACTTTATCCATCCAGGAACAAATGGCATGATTTGCACTTAATATGGGCAGAGTTGTGTCCTGAAAAACACACTTCAGAAATTCTTCAGGATTATGTTGGATAGCAGAGCACAAGCTCTGGGTGCAGTGCAGCAGCCAAGAGGTTCAGTAAGAAACAACATTCTGGAGCAACTGAGAAGTAACATTACGCTGTCTAGTCTAGTGATAAAACGAATACCACACTGGGTGCTCACACTTCACAAAGGGTGCTGAAAAATTAGCCTTGGGAAAACATTAGAAGGGAAATTTCAGATGCCCAAGAAACCTGCTTTCTAGGACCAGACTCTCTTGAAATACCTACATGAAGTTAGGCACAGCTGGACCTGTAAAACTACTCAGAAGTCCCTAAAAGGCAGTTATTAAAATTTCATATAAATTCACAGAGGTTATAAGTCACAGTAACAATTACTATCAGTAGTAAAGGTTTACTAGAAAAGCCAGAACAGAACTATCACAAGAAGTAATCATGCTAGATAGGAATTGTATTTTCTCTCAAACTTCATATTTGACTGGAAAATTACCAGGATAAGAACCTTTCTTTATTCTTACAAATACTTAATTTTTTTTTTAAAAAAAAGATTGAACAACCCCTTGAAACTCGAAGGAACCCTTCAAGGGATTTAAGGTGCTCTTTCCCAGAAAATACTATGCTTTGCTAAGAGAAAGCTTAAGTGCTTGATCAGAATATACAGAAATAAAGCACTAGGCCTATTTCATCAAAGCAAATTGCTTTTCTCTTCCTAGTCTTGTCTACTTCACTACATAACCAATCATCTGGTTGGACCAGATGATCTTTCAAGGTCCCTTCCAACCTAGGCTCTTCCATGATTCCGTAACTTAAAAGGTACATTTTAAATATTGGATCACGTGTTGTTGCCTGAGATATAATCTGCTCACACACTCAGTCTTCTTCTTGCTAAAGGATTGCAATAATTGATCTTTGATAGTATCACCATGTTCCAATATCATGCAAGGGTGGTGGAGGGGGGCAGCATAGGGGAACAGTTAAAAGCTGGCTTATTTTGATTCTAAGCAGAGGTTATTCAAGGACATATCAACTAGTTGTGGAACCAGATTCCTAGATCTTAAGAAGTTTTGCAGGTAATTACAAGCAAAAGCTGTTTGAAAAGCAGCAGCCTTGCCTACTGCAAAATAAGCTAGGACAGACTGCAGCTTTAAAGAGCTCAGATATTTGCTGCCAAGAAAGCATAAAAACAGGAAAAATTTAAATGACAATGAGCTCTGCCACAGAAAAAAGTGTGAAGCAATCTAAGGTTGGCTGTTCCTCACTTCAGAGAAAAGCAGCAAAGTGACAGAATCTCCTGTAAGAGGGCTCATCCCTGACAGGCTGGGGAGTAGAGGACAAGGGAAGGGCTCAGAAATGCACCAGCTTTCTCTATGACCAAGAAAATAATCAAATAAGAAGGCAAATGACCTTTATCTTCTCAGTCTAAGTGAGAGATGGAGGGCAATTTGGACTACACCAGAATGCCTTCAGGCTAAAAATCAAATACCATAAATTGTGGCATAACTACAGCATTGTCACTAAAAATCAGTTGGTTTTGAGGTAACCTGGCATTGTCAGTGGAAGCACTATTTCCAGTTAAAGCATCAGCAGTTCTGATTACGTTCCTCAATCGGCCTTACAGACTTGTCATTCAAGATTTATAAGGCACGAGATTCACATTCAGGCTTTTTTTCAGTTTTAACTAACCCTGAAGGGAGCAGATGAGTTTTCACAGGGGCCTGGGATAATCATGCAGATAAAATTGTAATGATGATCCTTTATGACTTCAAACATAAATTTGAATCCTGCGAAAAACTTTAAATGTAATTATTGTTGCACTGATCAGAGTGGAGGCAAATACGCTAGAATACCTGGAAGAGTTGATACCAGAAAAGATTTTTCAGATGCTAAACTGAACCAGAGCAGTTTGAGTATTCTAGCAAGAAACCATAAAAAGATTATTTCGCATTCCTTGGCAGGTCTCCAAGACTACAGCAACTCCTAAGTACCCCCACAACAGGACTTCTCTTCTACAGGAGGCATTAAAGGAGATGCCTCAAGGAATTATGAGAAGACCACTCATTTAGCTACCTTGATATTCATGACTGAATTCCACTCAGTTTTAGCCTGTCCTGAGTCCTGGAGGTAAACTAGTGGTATTCACAACAAGGACAAAGAAAAGTAAGCAATTTGATTGAAACAGCAGGACTGTCACTCAACCACAAAACCTATCCTACTTCATAGAAGCATGAATGGGATATGAGTGAGCTTTACACATTGTTAAAGAACTATGACCTCACCACACACTGCCTGAGGAAGCTCCTGGTATGCAACATACTGACATCCTACCTAGTGCAAAGACTTAAAACCTGACTAAATAAATACCCACAGCCACTTGCTTTAGATACTGGGGAGAAGAGCTCTTTATCCCAGAAATGGAAGGCATATGAAATATGTTACCATCAGAAGTTACAAAATATCAGCTCATTATGGGGCATAGAAGTATTCAGGGAGAAAAAAAAGAAAAGCCTCTCTGCAGCTATATGGCTGGTTAAGTTTCAAGCACTTATTATTATTCCCTCCATTTGCAAAGTACAGCCAATAAAGTCTTCCCCTAAAGAACAACTTAAGACGTTACCAAAATAAGAGCAGGGAAAAGCACTGACATAAGAAACACGTTCATTTCCATGTAGCGAGTCATATTCTTATTACTGATATTGGTTCGATGGAATGAAACCTAAAAATTCCTCTGAGTGAGCAGTTCAGCATGGAGAGCAGAGGAATGGCACATAGTGACCAGAGCTATGACACAGTGGCAGTTGCTGCTGGAGGATGTGTAATCAAACCCACCTACAACTTTCAGCAAGTAATTTCAAAAATTAGATATTTCACGTTCTGTGAATATCAATTCTTGTATGCATTGGAGACAAAGAACACCCCCACTCAGGTTTTTAAGATTTTCATCTGAATCCGTTTAGTAAAGCCAGGCAGTTTCCTAGATGGTCAGGTGAAACCAGCATGGAGGGTGGCAGCCCCTCAGTTCACACCTGGAGCACCATCCCCATCACCACACTGAACTGAAGTCTGGAACTCATTACACCTTCCCCGTTAACCTACAAATTGAGACTGCCTAAAAGTAGTGCAAAGGGGCCTCAATTAGCTCAAAACCATAAAAGCCCTTGAGTATCTTTGCCCACCTTTTGGGAAACTGCCACAATACCTGCTGCTGACTGCCAGTCATTTTGCAGATTTCTGCTTTTGCTCAAGTACTTTCATTGAATACTGATGAAGCTACTGCCTGCAATGTTTTTGAAGCTTCTCAGTCATGTAAAGCTGCTTCCCCTTTCACTCTAGCTAAACTAAGGACAGCAGTGCTGGCTTCAGGCAAGGCCCAGTGCAATGAGAGGCATAAAAATAAAGCAGCAAGTTGGATTAAAAAAAGAGGCTGTCAAAGGAAGCAGAAAAGCACAAGTTAAACCTCTGTAACTACTGTAATGGTTTTGTTTCTATTTGAAACTTACGGAGAAATTTACAGTTAATATACTTATTAAAAGCATTTTTATATTTAACTTAGACCACAGATTCACACTGTAGTCTCTACCAGTAGGATGATTTTGCAAAGGTAAGATATATATATATATATATATAGATATAAATATATCAAAGTTTCACCTGGCAAACCATTCCAAAATCAGCACTCAAATCTACTTCGACTTGTAAAAATTCCTGTAAGATTTAACAGAAAGCTGCTGACTGTATCTGTACTGCTCTGTCGAAGAGGGACTCCGTCACCATTATGGTGTTCTTAAGGGCATGTAACTATTAGCTTAGTTACACAGTTTACTCATTATATTCCGCATTTTGCTCAACTCTGTATTATATGGATGCTGGGGGATGCTCTGAAGTAGTTAGGTTTCATTTAGGAATTAGCAGTTCAAGCTCTACTGCTTGAAGGCTGTTACCTTTTCACCTGAGAAATAAAAGCAGACCCCAAATTCTGAGTTTTACTGAACTGTTTTTTTTAAATAAACATTCCGTATGAGATAAAACTGGCAGAGTAGAAGACACACAAGCCTCTAGTCTTTGTGAAATCTGTTCCTCCTACTTTACAGGAAGATAATCCTTGAAAACAAGCATTATCGGTATATGATACAACAAAACATAGTTACTAGTTTCATTGTGATAATCCTGCCTTCCACTGAAGAGTAAATCTGCACTGGAGAAAAGGTTTGCATGTATTTCATAATCCAGAAAATATCCTACTTCCCCCACTGAGTCAGAGTTCAACGTTTGTTCACTTCATCATTCCCTGAAGCTTGCTCTCAAAAGACTCACCATTCTCCACACTGGAACCTTAAAACCATGGTATCAAAGGATATCACATGCAAAATTTAACAAAAATTTCTTTTCTGAAAAGTTTTTGTATCAAATGTTATATATATAACATATATATATATATCCATGGAACATGGCTGCAACAGCTTTACTGTTCAAAACTATGTATCAACCTACAACAAGCAAAAGCTTCTGAAGAAAAACCTAAAAGTGATTCAGCAGAATTCATTTAAGAGTCACTGTTAACCAGTACAACTCCTCCACTTAATAAAGGCAACAGGCTAAAGTAGGATATGGAGTAGTGGACAGGACGCTACATGCAATGAAAAGCAAGCAAGTACAGTGGAAATTCATCTGGATTACTCTGTAGAGGCAGCAAACCCAAGCCTTGGTATCAAATTGTCTTAACTATAACAAGTGAACACCAAATCCAGCAGCTCCAAGGTATTTTGACAGATTCTACAGTTCAGCTTGTAGTAGTAAACCTCCCTAAACACAGATTCACCCCCAACAAACTGAAAACCCATCTGTTTTTAAATTCTTCATTCCAGCTATCCCTACAGACTACTCCTGCAGCTCACATTCAAACTCTGAGGCCTATGCATTTCCATCCACTTTACTGGTCTGCAGGAAATCCAAGCAAGTTTCATGCAGGTAGGTTTATTTCAGCAAAACAATGAAGCTCTCAAGGCGCATTACATGTCCCACCTTCTGCTTGCAACGAACTATAGTGGGGTGTAGTCTGAATTCTGTTGTTATTCCCAAATACTTAACTTTGAAGACAGACAGGGGACAAAGTCACTTGCTTTTCAGTAGAGAAACTCAATATCAACTCCATTGGGAAAGCATCCTTTGACACCTCTGCAAGGAGAAATAACTGAAATACCTGAAATAGAACCATCAAGAAAAAATGTCATCTTCCTCCTGTGCTTTAACACAGTTGTAAAAAGCTGCAATACTGGTCTAGAGGCTTCCAAGAAGTATTATCTAAAACAACCTTTCCATCATGAACTTAGGATCCATTTAAGAAAGCTACCAGTAAGTTCTTTTGTGACATCATCTACCTAGTATTTTTGCTCAAAGTAAATGAAGAACCAAATTAGTCTTACAGTGGGAAGATTTGTGCTAGTACCTTACATATATTTCTTTAAAAGAATACTTTAGCAAGCCATTTCAAATCATACCTTCTTAAGATGGCCTCAAGACACTTCACTTTCTGAACAGTTTTACAATTTTACGCAGGGTTAACAAGGTGACAACGTAACAGATGGGGCCAAAACCACTAGGCCTTACAAACTTGCTCAGAATACCACAACTTGCATGGCAGCATGTACAGCTTCTGTAGGACTGGACCAAATCAATGCTCAACTGATCTTTATCCTTTCTCCCCAGTTCAGCCCCCATAAAACACAGCTGAACAAAATGCTGGAGATGCATATTCATTTTTGTGACATCATGCAAAAACTGAATTCTACTTGTTATGCTCCCAATGCATAATAAAGCCACAAGCACAGCAAAATCCCTGGCATCACAAAGGTTACTTACTCTGCCTAAAGCAATTGCTGTATTGGCAAAAGCTCTGAGCTAACCAACTGTTTTAGGCAAAGCTGGAGTCTTGATAGAACAGAAGAGCAAAATTACACTGACGACGCTGCTGAAGTTAACAGCAGCTTTCAGGTTTTATCGTGTTAGATGTTCAACATGAAGCATGGCAATGTAAGCTCAACATAACTGCTTGAACACACACTCCTCTGAGGAGGACAGATAACAGCTCCTGGCAGAAGTTCATCTGTATGTCTTAGTACTACAACAGAAAGACAAAAATCCATGCTCCTTAACAGCAAAAGTTGAGCAAATGCCCACATTCCCTTGCATGCACCTGTCTTGCTCTGAGGATGTGAGTAGTCAGACATTTAAAAAAGCTACAGAGGAACACCCGCACGCTAGGTCAAGAACGGTTTCATATGAACTTCATACATAATAAAACTGTCACCTTTCAGTGTATTCTAGACTAAAATTCCGCCAATCACAAGATGATTAAGCTATTTTTTGTGTTAAATATATTAAAGTACAATGATTTTTCTCCTTGTTCTTTCATATGAAGAAATAAGTCAGGTATTCTACATATCTAAAAGCATGTTGTAATCTAAATCCTTGTTAAGGTTAAGTATCTTAAGTACAACACTTCCTACAACACACCACTGTACCAGCCCTATTGTATAGATCAAAATCTCAACAGTACCTAGCTGATAAACAGCTTATGTTAAAACAATTTGATACAGTATTGCAAAGCTCTTACTAGCACATCTCAGTAAGGTCTAGCTTAAAAAAAAAAATCACAACTGTGATATCAAACAATACTGAAATGCATCTACTGAAATGTGTAAGCTGTCCAGTCAAGTCCCTTCAAAGCTTAGCCCTACAAAGAGAAGGATTGGGATTGAAGATCCAGAAGAATGCTGGATTTGGAATTGTCAACACCAAAAATCAAAAGCCACAATACCTAATAATTAAAAAAAGACAACAGTAGGTAAAGACAGAGTGACTGCTTGAACTTGCACAAAGATAGAAAAATATACAAGCCAAAAGAAATAGCACAAGGAATCAGTCACGGAATTATCTGCCATTTAAAATTCAGCTTCATTAACATGAGATTTCTAAGCTTTGGCTAGAAGGAATTCTGGCTGAGCAATGTTCTTTTAAGTCAATCTTACTCCATCATATGAACCAGTGTGTAAGCTTAGTTCACACACTTTGTTTATACCTTGGCTGCTTCCCCCATATACCAGTAGTCAATGCTAGTATGTGCACATGATTTTATGTAATATGTTCACACAAACTTTTTTTTTTTTTAAAGTCAGTCAAAGTAATAACTTTTTTTTTGCAGCTCTGGGTTCAGTAAGTAGCACAGAGTACATATTCGCACAGTTGCCTTTTCCTTCCATCTCTCCTACAACTACAACTATAGTTAGAAACTATTCCTAATAATACCTGTAACAACTCTTCTTTTTCACTTCCCTCTTATCAGCAAGAGCAGCTTCAAAGAATCACACAGAAAGAAGCCTGGATGATGAAACAGGAGAGACAGGATCTGCAGATACTCTTGAAAAGTTTCACTACTCTGATTTCTACCTGCTTTACAGACATCCACCTTGTTTTCTTGCTAAAGAACACACACCCTTTGATTCATTCTAAATTGACTTCTGTCATTCAGCTGTTTGCTATTTTCCAATTTACACAACAAAGGCTGGATTATGCCAACATACATTAAACATGTATGTCAGCCATAAAAGGCAATTTGTATCAAAACTCTGTTTTCAGATTGCATTCCCGGAGGGGAACCAAACAAGACAAAGGAAGGAAACCTGATTTTATAAAGTGAGAAGAAGGAAATAGTGGGGAGAGATACGTATCAGGAAAAAAGTGAAAGGGAACATTTTCCTAATGCCTTTCTACTCTTGGAAACAGGCAGAGATGATTTATCATGTGCCCAAAGATATCAGGTTTAACAGAGTTTCTTCTCTTTTCTACCAGAGACTAGAATTAACTGGACAGTATATGGGAGTTGTCTAGGAGTGCACATCATACAGTTTTATTACAAAGGAGAGAAAAAAACCCAGAAAAGACAGGCTTTTTTCCATTCCCTTTTTAAATTAAATCAACTATCACACATCTGAGTCGTTCCCAAACCCATCAGTTTTCTGTTCAAAGCACTCCAAGGGCCTGTGAAAGGACAATCGTGTTAGCTCATAAGCCTAACTACACGCTAAGGTTTCTTGTTTGATGCTACACGTTCTTGTAAGAAAAATGTTGTAATTTCCACACCTGTAGCAAGAGGAGAAAGAGCCTGTACAAAGTTCCAGTTCTGTAAGTACACAGTCTGATTCAAATCTCCTGAAGCCTCAGGAGGTTATCTAGGAGAAATCAAAACAAGTTCATAAATTCAGCTTTGAAAGGAAAGTGAGTGTGCCAAAAACAACCTCAAGAACCTGAAAATTCACCAGAGCACCACTTTAACTATGGTTCATAGGAAGTTTAGAAAAGGATCCATAAATACTCACCGTGAGTACTTTGTACAACATTAGTAGGATCAACTTGAAGCTGAGGGTACTTGTCAGAGCTTTCTCCTTTCAGTGAAAGTACCCAGAAGAGTCTGAAGTGCCTACCTCCCTATGAGAGGACCCCATCCTAAAAGTCAAGCAGCTTCTTTACAGGCACTTGAATCCAAGACCTCTCAATACCAAGACAGCAGTCCAGCTGGACAATGTTCCATGTGATACACAGCACAAGTAAGTCCATTTAAGTACATTCATTGTAGCCAAACCATAATAGTATTTGATTTTTCCTGCCATAGAATGAATGCTTTCTCTACCTAAACTGTTTACTTTGAAAAAAAGCAGAACTGAAACTATTCCACTCTCCATTCTTGTTCAATACTAACATCTAAAAACAAAACAAAAAAAATGCCCCCAACAAAACCAAAACCACTCCCCTCCAATGCACTTCATTTGGAAGTTCAGCACATCTTAATATTATTAAAACTGTGTTGAACCCTTCATCTTGTAATCAGGGGAAAAACCTAAAACTCGCAAGGTCTCACATAAGCAGCCTCTACATTTGGATCCGCCCACTCTAGCTGACCAACTGTCTTAAGTGTCTGTGTTCTTAGAGAGGAAGGGATCACATTATATTTCCCTTTCTGAAAGCCCTTTCACAGGTCAGGCTCCATGCAGAGGAATGCAAATGGCCTGGACTTTATGAATGAATACCCTAATCCTCCACCCCTATTTCACAGACTGCTTTACTTAACTGAATAGAAGGGAGGAACAAGAAAAGGTGCATCAAAATTCCCTTCATTTGCCTCCCCTTTCCAGAGATCTACTGTATGATTGGATACAGCCATATGTCCATAACAAAGATTGCTGCTAAAGCTCCTTTCTTCAAAACACACTTAAAAGCTTCATTGTCAGAAAAATTCCAGCAAAAGTCTGTGATGCTCTCTCATTCATGAACATTTGCACAATTAAGTTTTAAATGCACTTGGAAAGATTTTGAAAAGAATCCTCCCCAGAATACTGTAATCTTCATTCCTCTGCCCACTCGCCTCCCTTTATGAGAGAACTGGGACTCCTGAAGCCTTTTTTTGACTTTATTTGTGTTCCAAATATCTCCCTCTCCATCACAGCAAGAAAGGAAAAGGTCAAGGATGCGTTACACTTGCAGCACTTTATTATATCACAGAAACAAAAAATTGTGCTGTGAAATTTATTCTTAGGAACAAAACAATAATTAATTTTAATTGCAAACTATTTACTTTGCACAAGGGAATCATTTTGGATAAAAAACGCCAAACACCGCCAACCTCCAAATGCATATCATTTTAATACACCTCAGATCAGTACAACTCATTTTGCTGATGTTTTGAATTTTTTAAAAAATCAAGACATATACAGTATTTCTACCTTAATGGATTTAATAAGATATTCCAATTTCTAGGCATTTTAAGTAGTAAATTATTCCTAGATAGCTGGACAGATCACATTTGGCTACCTAAGGACAATGAGACTTAAGCTGTAACACCATAAAATATTCAATGTAGTGTTTTTAATGAGAAATAGCCAAATCATAGAATATGCTGAGTCAGAAAGGACGCATCATGAACTCCTCGGCCTGCACAGCACACACTAAGAACCACATCCTGTGCCTGAGACCATTGTCCAAACACTTCTTGAAATCAGACAGGTTTGATGCTGCAACCACTTCCTTGGTGAGGCTGTTCCAGTGCCCAGCCACCATCCAGGTAAAAAACCTTTCCCTGATACCCAACCTAAACTTCCCCTGACTCAGCTTCATGCCCTTTCCTCATGCCCTGTCACTGGTCACAACAGTAAAGAGATCAGTACCTGCCCCTCTACTTATAAAGAAAGCAATCAGCTTTATTTTCTCCTATATTTCCTTCATGCACAAAACTAAAAAAGGAGGATACAAGCTTGAAAGCAGCTTCTCTTAAATCTTAAGCAAAACTAAGCAGAAACAGAAGAAAATACTTAATACATTGGCTAGCATACTGAGTGTGAAGGCACACACAAATAGATGCCAGTCTAAGAAAAGACACTGCAAAAACAGGAATCGGACATAATATTTTTGTCAGCACCAATTTAAATCAAGCCTGACGTTCAACAGCTGATGACACACTGTCCTAATTACAGTGGCCAGGACCAGTTTATCACTGTGGGGGTGTAAGCAAAACTGCATATTCTATACCTTTCTATATTCTATACATTTCTGATGAACTGTTAATAATGGACTGTTTGCAGCAGCTACCCAGGGCATACCTGGCACCTCAGGCTACATGCTGGGTGTTAAAGAACCCTGCCAAACATTCCCCAGCATGGGAATGTTTGTCTTCACACCAGTAACTCAGCTGACCTTCACACCCAGCCTAAGGGGCCATGTCTGTCAGTGGGCCATTAGGGACTGGCACAATAGGCAGTTGCAATGACCCAGACCATCAAAGATTCCAACAACATCCCATGACTCACAGAGTTAAATCACCCATTGTGAAACTCCTCATCCTGGGGGAGGTACTGGACATTCCCACCTGAATCTGAGCATCTTCAGGTTTTGGGACTTTGGGTACCACTCATCGGATCCACAGGAGAACCAGAACCTCAAGAGGACTGCAACGATCATCCTCACCAACAGGTGTTCCTTTTCTTTTACTTCGCACTCAGGGGGACCATGCGGTGCCCAGCACAGGGGCTAATGAATACCACTCTGTTTGCACCCTAGGTGCTGGTTTTTTGCGGGTTAGACCCCATTTTTCTCTGTAACATTGTATTTATTGTGATCATTTTAGAAAATTGTAATTCTGACTTATAATCTCTTGAGTTGGGTTCATTTCTTCTGCCAGTTTACCTTTAAACCAGCACACACTCAGAGCACTCTGCTGGATACAGGGGACTCATGTAATTCCCCAGAGTGGGTCCATTACTCTTCTGTAAGTTAAATTGTTCTTGGGAAACACATCTCAGGGCATAAGGCAACAGACCAAGTTTGTCGAACTCCCCCCATCAAGGCCAGTTCACTGAAGAAAAGCGGGACCAGCTGCTCAGTCTGCTATTGCTGCCAAAATAGCTGAATCTTTGCTGACTGAGTTCAAACTGCTCTTATCATCTTAGGGGGCCAGGAGCACATGCGTACATGAGTGCATGCATACAGGGAGCAGGATGAGGCCCTGAGAGCAGGCTTTCCATGGCTGGAGCACCGAGCAGGGAACTCACACCTCTAGCACCAGAAGAACCACTTCTCCAAGGCACTGAGGAATCAACTGCATGGCAACACAGGAAAAAAGGCAACCACACTCATCAAAAACTGCATTCAGCTTCAAGGTACACTGGCATCAGTATTATGGTCTTCCTACCAAACCAAGATGATGAGAGGAAGGCTTATAAACAGTCTTACACCAAGGGAACATCTGCAAACGTTTAATGTTAAGTATGAATTCAGTGCAGGAAAATACTTCCCCGTATTGCCCTAGTTCGTCTTGTTCAATGCCCAGCACTGCAGGGTAGCACATTTTAAAGTAACATTTTAAAGAGGACAAGCCAACAGCATTATACTGATCTGTGGAGAAAAGTACATTCAATCTATCATTAAGAGATTCAATCTTCTGGGACTACTCTTCTAGTACAGGCACTTAACACAGAAATAACACAGAAAGGTGAAAGAAACTTGTGAATCTATTAAATACAAAGGTACTCTGTGACTGAATGTCTCAACCTGGAACTAATGCAGATTATTGTCTAGAGTCTGTAAAATCCCAACAACATGGAAAAGTAAGGCCTTTTAAAATGTATTAATTCCTTAGTATAGGGGTAGACTATGAAATCCTTAAACTTTCTACAGACGGGCACCAGCAGTTTTATCTGCCCCTCAATGCATATTCTGCATCACTATGCATGCCTGGTCCCACTTATTCTCTCTCTTCTGTACCCACAAATGATGATCCAAATAACATTTTGTAACCTGCAATTATAATACAGTTCGGTTGATTTTTTTTCTCTCTTATTTTATTAATGCATTATCCCAAGACTTGTCATCCCACTGCTCTGAAACAAAAATAGTACACTTCTGAAGAGAACTGAGCCACTTGTTCTTATAAAAAGATTATCATGCCAGTACAAAGGTTGTTGTTTCTACCCGAGTTACTCAAGCATCCTGCAATAAGCCATTCAGAAGTTCATCGTTATTTGTCCAAACAGATTAGTCATATTAGTGCTGAAGTAATGGCATTATGTAAGACTGCTTCTCTCTGATCTGCTTCATTAGCTCCAAATCATATTTGCAAAACGCAACATGCTACTTCAGCATGTCTGCAGAAATCAACAGAACTTTTACCATCACCCATGATACAGGAACGCAAGGGTGGCCAAAGTATAACCCATGGGTGCTGGGCTCTTAAAACTGCCTGCTCACTTAGAGCACAAAAGGTAGAGCCCATGGACACCAGGAGCTGTAGATCTCATCATTTCATTTTGATTTCAGTGGGTTTGAGCAGAAGGGTTGCCCACAGACAGAAAGAGGCAGCAACAATGTGCTGTTTCAATTTCTAGAAATTGTGTACATTTATATCTGCTGATGAAACTGACACATTCTCCAGTTGAAAGAATATGGATATTTATTCAACCTGACAGAATCAAGCTATTTAACAATGGGAGGAGTGCAGGGATGAAATAATGGGACTAGGATGTTATGAAGCAGAGTAAAGGCAGAATAAATACTGACATATCCCACTGTAAGTCTCAAACTGACGTTATTGAGTCGGCTTTGGAAACTAGGCCAAGTGATTTCAATCATGACAAAAAGGCTTTCAAAATATACACTATCTGCTCTTTGTTTGGATTCAAAGAAAGCAAGTAGCTTCCCTGAGCTGTTGGGTAAGTTCTCAGAGCTCGTCTGTTGAGAGTTATTTTCCACAGAAAACTATCAAGCAACTCGCTTGAGGAAAAGAATACTGAGGAAAAAACTGCAACACAAAGTACGATGCTGGACTTGTCTGCTGTGAGAAATCACATGTTTATGGATGTGCAGTCAGCAAGGTGCAGTATGTAGGCCAGACAGAATTTACTGGAAAAAAGACATGTTATTATTTACAGGCTATCATATGTGGGATCCTAAGCCTGGTTCCCATAGCTCACTGCTTACAGAGGAGCAAAGGTATAAGGGAAGATGTATATATCTCTCACAGTAAGTAAATGACAAACTAGCTTTGTGTTTCACTACCTTATACCATCAACAGAAAATATGTTCCTGCAACCGGTTAAGAAAATTCATGGCTCTGGGCCAGACTACACTGATAAATTTAACCAAGACACTTCCCTCCTTGCCCATTTACAAAGCAAACAGTATTTTCAAAATCACCAAAATCCCATTCTTCATACCAGCACAAGCCATACAACAGCATAAGAGCCTGGATGCCTGTCTCTGCTGTTCTGTATGTCCCATGCACCGGCTCAACTCAACCTCTTCCACCAGAAGATTCTTGAAAGACTACTGGGGCCCCAAACCTCGCCCAAGCCCACTTATCTGCCCATAGGCCTTCTTAAAGGAGATTTATTACTTTCTCACATACATATTTGTGTGTATTTAAGCTCAGAGAAGGGGGTTGGCAGAACTCTGCAGAAGTTACCACATGAATTTACATTTACGCAGGAGCGTGTGCTGCTTAAAAGAGAAACTCTCTCAAGTCTACTACATTAGCTACACAGGAATTATCCCTTCCAAGTCCCTCTATCAAGACCACAATGATTTTTTGGTATATGCAGAAACATGTAAGAGTCTTCACTGTCAATAAAGACACATTCCCCAAAGAATCCTTGCTGGCAGTGGAGGAGTTTCACTCGAGTTTCAGTACTCAAGAATGTAATTCCTTCCACTTCAGTTTTTATTGAAGAAAGGAAATGCTGTTCAAGAAACAATTGCATTTTTGAAGAAAGCAATGCTTTTCTAAAGGGTGACCATCCCTTGAAGCACTAAGTGCTGCTTCCACCATTTTCTATACATATGACAGGGTTAGAGGTGCCTAAATGTGCAAGTCACTGGTTCTAAAAAAAAAAAAATAAAAAAATGTTCTACTCCAAATCCTGTATCTCCATTTCACATGTTCCTGAGTTTCTTTTCTTAAAAAGATCAAATTCATAAAAGGCAAGTCATGCAGTTTTAGGATTTCCCTACCTCTGATTTTAAACCTAGAAATAGGACTCCATACTTCATGCTTGTTCTTTTCATTTAAGTTGAAGAACTTGGGGAGAGAAAAGGTACCATCAGATTTTATTGAACAGTGATTCAGGACTACAAGGGTGAGTACTGCTTAATTTCAAAACTTGCACAGATTTTCCATCCTTCCATTAAAGCATGTTTCCCCAGCTTAAATATTCCCATATACAGACCTTGTCAGTCCAGCAACTTCAGTCAAGTTGCAGTACACAGCAAAAAAAAAAATAAAAACAAACTCAAAAAGCCCTATTCCATACTCCAAAACAAGCAAAACTCCAGAACACCCCACATTTTCAAAAAACTTGTTTATAAAAGGGACAAACATACACCAGGCAGGCACCTTGAACAGCAATTCTCTGACCAGACTTGCCATTTCTGGATCACTCCTTTTGGTACATTCTGTTCTCATAGACACATGAAACTATTTTACATATGCTGCAGATTCTAGCACCTTGAATACAAATGCTATGATATGTCACATGATAGTAAGGGGGGGGAAAAGTAATATTTCAACAAAAGTAATCATATTGTCATAGACCCGTCATCATTATGGTCTCCCCACTGTTTCCTTCATCTTTTTTCCTTTCCCGTTTTCCTACCATTAACATGAATTTCCAAAGTTAGTCACCTCAGTGCAAGGCACCACAAGGCTGTCAGGGTTTTAAGATGCTCAAGGCAGATCTGTTTTAAGGATACTGCTTCACATTTTCAGGTGTTGTTTTTTGCTTCTTAGTCCACCCTCTAGAGCATAAATTTTGCTGTCCAAGATTATGCTGGCACTATCCTGCAGAGACCACCACGAGGGCACAAAGATCTTGCTCAGGAGCAAAGGAGCCAGCAATCCTCCAGCATGACAATGCGGATGCTCTCTATAATAAGAAGTGGCACTTAGACAACAGGTAATGACATTCACATGATTTCAGCTGTTACAAAAGCATACAGATGGAAGACCCCTTTGCAGACTCTGCTCTACGTGGCACTCGATCATGCTACCTCAGTCTTCAAGCATACAGAAGTAACTATTAAACTCTTACAACCAGGTGAGAGAAGTCACCTACTTCAATGTAAAGTTCTCTTTGAGACTGATTGTCTTAATCTCTTCCAAAGCCTACACAAAAAACAGAATAATGCAAAGCTAGAAAGCTTAAAGTCAGTGTGTCCATTTCTCAACCAGAAAAAAAAACAGGCAAGAGCTCCTAAGTCTTACTTGCACACTCACTTTTTTACTTTCTCTGAAAATGCCCATGAAAAACAAAATCATTAAACAAAACAGCTCCATGCTCAGACGAAAGATGTCTTTATTTCAGGTAGGGATGAGATTCCACAGCACATGTGGTTTTGAGGAATAGAAAGCAAATTTATCACTTGGAGACAGATAAGCCTATCTTCAAAAGGCCCTTGATGCTGACAAACTCCTGAAACTAAAAATCCAGTTCAGATAAAGTTTCTCTTCCTGAACTAAGCTACCTCAAAGTTTACCGTGAAGTATGCTTGCAATAGAACTTCAAAGTAGCTGTATACAAAATAGAAATAAATCACATTTCCCAAGCAAAACACAGCCTATGTGTAATGCCCAGTTTTGATGAAAATGGGAGATGGCCCAATTCATCCCTAAATTCATGGATTATGCAAGAGCACAGTCAAAATCTGGAGCACAGTATTTTGTTAAGAACTAGATAAAGCAAGTTTCATTCCAACATAAAACTAAACTTTTTTAGTAAATCACAAGGAACCACCTGCAAATTTGAAGTGTCTCAAATAAAAATCTTTGTCTGTGGTTTCTGGGTGATGACATTCTTCTGTAACATTCACATACCATCATTTTGCCCCCAAACCCCTGTACATTCTTAGGCCAGAAAAAGAGCAATGAGTCACAGCCGTAATGTAAAACAAGATTCCTAACACCACACTGGTACCTTCAAAGTGGTGGATCAATTTCACCACCTTGAAAGGAAAAAAACCCAGACAAACAAAAAACCCAAAACAAACCAAACAAAACAAAACAAAAAAAACCCACCAAACCAACCAACCAAACGAAAAAACACAACCACAACGCCCCTCCCCCAAAACAACAACAACAACCAGAACACCACCAAAAACCAACCAAACAAAAAAAACCCGCAAAAGCTAAAGGTTGATGTTCAGTATTTTCAGATCCACCTCAGATACGGCATCAGCAAACACTGCCCACAAAGAATTAGCTCGTCCCCTCCACAGCACAGGAAGCAGAGCTCTCAGCTGAGCAGAAGTGACAATACCGCTCCTCAAAAATCTCACTTGAATTAACATCTATTGCAGCCAGAGACCACAAGAATTCAAATACACACGATCTTTATTTATGTCACAGGTGAATGGGAAATAGCCTACTCCAAAGCAAATGCACGTAAAATTTTGTTAGTTTGAGTTGCTCCTGTCCATTTACCTTTTTTTCGGAATCCTTCCTCAGAAACTTTGGTATTTCACAGCAACTTCAGCTTAACTTCAATATTAGTCTTGATGACAAAGAGACTGTAACTTTTATGGACTGAGAAGACTTAGATGATGTTTTAAAATTACATGAAATCCCAGTGCAAGTCCCATAGGTCGTGGTTTCTTTTTTACAGACTAAATCCAACAGTGAAACTTCATGATCAGAGGATAGTTGAAGGCTGCTGCATCTCTTTGATTTCTCATGCTTTGCTATTAAAGCAAGTAAAGTACTACTGCATGCAAGGACATTAAGGTTCACACTCACACTGCACAAGGAGTAGAGGACACCAGTAGCAACTTATCAGTGAGGAAAAAAAACCAAAACAAAAGTACATCTCAGCTGCAATTCACTATATTCTCTAAAATTAAAGTGGGGGTTTAAAACACAAGTCTACTCTCTTCCTCTCCCAGCCTTCCCACCAAAGACTTGCCACTTGAAAGATTATAGATGTCTTTTTTCACTCAACTTCCACAGCTATTACTGAGGAATGGAGACAAGCAACTCTACAGAAGTGACATCAACAAACACCAAATCAGTGGCACAACACACAGCAAAGAGAAGAAACAACAGTATCAGTCAGATACTTTCTCACAAGGTGAAAAAATATCAAGCCACCAGATGATTCAAGAAGGGTGAGCCAAGTTACATGGAAGGAGGGGAAAAAACAACAAAAAACTCCACAATATTATTTTCTGAATTCTTTTTCATCAGTATTTTTCTAACAGTGTAAGAAGAACTGCAATGCAATTACATTCTTTAAAAGAAAAATTTTACTTCAATTTGTCATAGAAATTAAAAAGTTAAAGAAAATATAGTAAAAGTGAGTATAGCATAAATTATTAGGTGTTATAAATTAAAATGTTAGATAACCTTTTTAACATAAAATGAAAAATTTTGTGTTTATTCCACTTACCAAACAATAAAAATATCTGCTCAACTGCTTGTATTAAATAGTTACCCTGCCTTTGATACCTACAACACCTAAACATTTGAAAATGCCTCTCAAAAAAGTACAAATTTACTGCTTTTTGCACTTTGCAGATTGAGTTTGCCCTCTAATTTCTAAGGCCTGTCAACTTTCCCACATCTCATTTTTTCTAACTAAAACTGCAGTAGATTGTGAATGTTTAGAATTATTTCAGCAGTTTTCCACATCCATACAAGAGCTTGCAGCATAAACCACAATTCCATCTCCCTTGATCGGAAAGTCACTTTCAATGTGCAGGAGAGAGGGGGGGAAGAACTAAAAACCCTCTGCATTTGATAATGAATTATCAGTGTAGCAGCCTGAGAGGTTTTTTACCATACAGTCAAACCTAATTCTTCTTCCTATGTAAGGGATTAAGTTATTTTTGAACTGACATGCTCTTAACACTTTTGAAGACAACTTTTGAGGCATTCAGCTAACATTTTAAGTAATTTCACATTAAAGCAGTATAAAGGGAAGCCACTCTTAAAGCTCCTAGCACAGATAAGCATTTGTTATGCTCAACATAAACTACAGACAGAACAGCAAGTGTGCTACTTAGTACATACTCTAAGAAGAAACAGTTTATGTTTATGCTGTTGCACGCATTAAGCACTCAAGGCTGCTCTATTGCTGCTAAGGGGTTGTTTTGTCAACAGTGATGAAGCACTATTTATCTTTTATTAGTATTTCAACAGTAAAACATGTAAGTTAAGTCTCAGTAGAGTAGGATCAACAATGTTAACAAGAGTTTTGCAAATTGCTGCAGCCACTTGTCCTTGTGCAACCAGTCACGTGAGGTGTCTTATGCCTGGCTCTTTCTCTGCCACACAAGCAATTTAAGTTTCTTCACCACAGGGTTGCTACCTCCTCAAGTCATCTCTGCAACACTTCTCCCACCTTCCTCCCTCCAATTCCAAAAGATTGCTTACTCAGTGGTTCCCTTTACATCTCTCCATTAAATACCCAGTCATCAGCTACATGTTATTCCCCAACAATCGGAAATTCCAAAGGAATGGTTAACTTTAGCAATACTGAAGGAGAACAAACACAAACATTGCCCTCATGTCCTTCCTCTCTCCCCCACAACGAAAAGAAAACCTGTCAATTCACTCCATATACGACTATCTTGCACACTGCCTCTGCAGTCTCAATATAAGAGATCGAGCATGCCCTTAAGGATTCCTCCTCAGACCATGGTTTCTTGACACCATGAGACCAGTTAAGCAGCAGGATCATCTGATGGTATTCTCATCCCTTCTACCCCTGCTTCTGCAGTTAATTTCCAGTGTTCCTTTCCCTTACCACCCACAGCCATGACAGTACACTTGGTTGTGGGAACACACAGTTGGTCAGAGCACGAAATTATCCTGCTACAAAACCGCTTTTTCTTTTGGCTTTTTTTAAACTACTGTTGCTCATTGAATCCTTCTGGAATCCAATACTTTGTCCATCTTCTCACCTTGTAATTCCCACACCTACTAACTGCAGGTGACTTTACCCTCATGTTAAAATTCAGATAACAAAAGGTCAGGCAGCAATCTCATCAACCGAGTATTTTCAACTAAAAACCCATATTAACCATAAATGACTACACAAAGTTTCATTCAATTTCTCCCACTATATAGAATTATACCACTGCAATCAGTCCGCAGAAGTGATGGCAATGTATGGTTTTAAATGGAAGCACTAGGAAAAGACACAGGAGAAGCTTCCATTAAGTAGTCATTTAGCATGAAAACACTCAGGCAAGAAGTTCTACTGCTACATGTGATTAGTCGTATTTCATTTGCATGTCAATGTCCAAATCAGTCTGACAGCTGAAGTAATCTTTAAGATCTGGGAAAAAAATCAGAATAGCAACAAGCTTCATGTAACATACCCAGACCACGTGGGCTAAATCTGAATCTTTTTGATGCCAAAACACTGCTTAGGGAATGTAGAAAGTGCACACTGGTCTCCAAACTACAGCCAGGGAAACTTCCAAGCACTTCCACAAAAACATTTTAGATTAAAATTACTTACCTATAAAAGAGGATCATGAAACCTACTTCAGATAGCGTTTCAAAAAGGAAGAAATCCACCACAAGTCTTCATTATATTACAGACTGTACTTACTTGGTAAAACTTGCTCAACAACTTGCTTGCCTATGAAACAAGGCATCACTGAATGTAGCAGCAATAAAGTTAGCACATTCCAGACCTTGATTCCATTACAGGTCTCTTATTCCTTGGCAACAAAAGTCTCGATATTATTCATTTCAAACAAACAATCATCCCAGCTGATAACACTGCACCGGAACATGCTGATTTAAATATGTGCCAAACCTCTCTCTAAAGTAAAAAGGCTGCTGAGCTGAGAGGCCACTCTGATGAAGTGAACAGCAATGCAGAAAGTTACATCATATGAATGCGCTAAAAGGAGCTCATGTCCTAATTTTTGAATGCCGTCCAGGCTCCCTGTCCATAGGTTTAGTGCCCTGACAAATGCTGTGCAAAGAAAGTGTGCTATTGTATTAACTGACTAAGGAGGAAAATCACCAACAGCCAAGAATGTCACTGAAGAGCAAGGTCCTGGAAGTCGAATTTAACAGTCTAGCATCTCCATCAGATAACTCTCAGCAGTCTGACACCATCTGGCTCGTTCAGATAAGTATCAGATATTTAAATGTTCATCTATAGTAGATTAATAAACATGCAAATTAACAGATTGAGTCTGTATTGTTCATATAAGAATGATACAAACTCAGAGAAGAGCTTAGGATATTCCTGCCTAGGCAACTCATGTCCTGGGCAGGGTTATTCTTATATTGCTGTAAACAGACACATTCTATTCCATCTGTGAAGTCAGTGGCAGCACCTCTGCACTCCCTCATCCATTTGTTTTTCATAAATTTCCTCCAAGCTGGCTTTGGTTTAAATACCTTGCAAAGAGTTTTAAGCTTAGTGGTCTCAGTGGAGAAACTGATGCAAGTGTTATAGTTTTAGAATCTAGCGGAATTTTTTCTTTCCCTTACCACCAGAATGAGGGGCAAATAGGCCTGTCTTCATCCATTGCCTCTAACAAAAGAAGCAAGGCATTACCTAGTGACTGGGTATGGGGGGCTAGAAGGACACATTTTTTGGTTTCTTTTTCCTTCAGTTTGNTGTGAGGGGCTTTTGCATCGGAGGATCCAGCCCAGAGGTCAATAAGCCACAAGCCGAGGAAAGAGGATCCCAGCCTTGTTTTTCCCTTCCTGAGCGGCTTCTCCCCACCAACCCACAGAGAGAGATGCCAAAGCCTTTTCCACCTACCCCCAGGGGCAGCTCAGCACCGACCGAGGAGCAACATCATCACCTGCGATCCATAAATACCACTGTGCCCAATGGAGCCAGGGACTGAGGGGGGAGGGTTTGGTTCAGGGGGTTTACTTGTTTAGTCCTGGTTGTTTTGTTTCTCTTGAATATATGTATAGATATATATTACAGCTAAGAACTGTTATCCTTCCATTAATTAAAATTTGTTTTGTAATTAAAGGAGGCTTGTTTCCTTCTTTAGTTTCTAGTCCAACAAATTTCCTAAGTTCCTCTAAACTTAGACAGCAAGGAAAAAATTCTAGCATGCCTTAAGCATGTTAAATCCTCACCCTTAGAGTCACAAAATCCTTAAAATATCACTTCTCAGTTTGCAATTTATTGTTTAAGCCCCCAGGCTGCTTGCTTTCCAGCTTCATCTCTGAGCTCGAGAAGAATTAATTCAAAGAGTCAGATTGAACAGTCACAGCTCCCTGGTGGTATATCCTATTATTGGTTAACCTTGCTTTTTAATATTTAGCTTAGTGCCAACACCACAACACACCAGAGACTGCTTTACAGTTGCAATTAGTCTTGGGCTACTTACACTCCTGTAGCCTCTTCCAAGGAGCGCAGACTTGTCTACAGGAAAAAAAAAAAAAGAAAAAAAGCAAAAATACTGTACTAAGCATAGCGGTGTTTTCCCTGCTAGAGACTCTGGTATGCTTTATGCGCTCAAGGCCTATAGCATTGACTACCATGCCCTTCCTACCCTGCAGCAATCCTGCGTCAGTAAAGCCATGGCATGCTTCTGTGCTGCAAAATGGAGATAAACCCCACTTAGTACTTTCATCAAAGACACCATTCATAAAACCCTCACATATCATGATGTATTTGTTTACTGTTAGTATCCCCTGCCCTCCAATCTAAGATAAGAGCATGAGAAATAAGAGAAAACCCCAAAACTACTACAGTTCTGAGATTCACAGCTTTGATAGCTAAGACCCCTTCTACTTGGAGCTAAACTACTATCTATAGCAGCATGGTTGAAAGAGCCACCTTTCTTCCATCACTGATCAAGGAGAGATGATGTAATGACAACACAGAATAAAACCACAGAATACTAAATACAGAAATTCCAGGACGATGAGGTTACATGTAGGAGCCATCCACTGTACAGTGAAACAAAAAAAAGTATTTCTACCAGAAGCACTAAAACATGGACCAGGTACTTCTTGGTTATTTCAGAGTCAGAAATATTTAATTACCTCATTGTAATTATCTACAGTAAAATCATTCCACCAGTTTGGAAGAAAGTTCCTCTTTCAAGATAAGATAATCAATCACCTTTTCTCCTCAAACACCAGTGAAATTTGCCCTGAAACCTCACCCATTCCCACTAGCTTTCCAATGAAAATAAGCATAGGACACAGAATAACTACATCAGGCAAGAGAAGAGGCTGACAAAACTTACAGAAAGCCCTCTGTGTATTCTTTGTCCCATAAATCGAGCACCAAATTCAAACAAGGAGCAGCACTTATACATGTTTAAAGTAGCTTGCAGCAACCAACTTCAAACTCCGTTTTAAACTCAACCAGTGTTAACATCCATAATCTCCCATTTTGTGGTAAAATCAGTCACAAGGATATGGCATAAGAGGTCTTTCTTCAAGATCTTGACAGATGCTATTACTGGAGGTAGATCTTGAATTCCTTGAGACATCCTTGACTTACAATCATCTTCTTGCCCCTGCAAATAATAAAGGCTCAAACTTCACCTCACATGAAAAATGTGTGCATTCCACAGACCTACAAACCTACAGAAAAGCAGATGACACTACTTATTCTGGCTCTGAACTCTGAACAGTTACCTTTTTAGTTAAAAGAAAGTAGAGTTTGGCTGTTCAAGTCCAAAGCAGTCAGAGTAGACATGCTTTACTCCTCTGAAGTTCACACCATCAAGACCTACAGCATGCTCTGCTGTAGAACCAGATATATTTTAAGTAACAGACAACAAAAGTGACCATTGCTTTTAGAATAAGTTAAATAAGAAAATTATCTTAAGATATTTCAATAGCAATTAGACATTTCAGTGACTCATCTGATTACAGCAGACCAGAAGAGACCACTGTTCCATCATTAGGAAAGTTATAATGATTCACAGCCACCACAAGAGGAACAACTATGATTCAGCTGCAGGCCCCTTTAAAAGAGGAGAGGCTCCTGGGCAATCTCCATGTCCTAGAGAACACTGGTACTTCCAGGTTCACTGCAGACAATGTGGGAGCTAGGTGACAAATCAGGAGTGACAGAAAATTCAATTTCATCATTCCACACTACATATTGATCAACCTTTCTCAGTTAAGGCAAGATTTTCAGTAATATGCTTGCCACTAAGCAGCCATTTGTAAAATAGGCAGGGGAGAAGGTATTTGTTTTTCCATTACTGAAGAACATGGAAATGGAGAAAGGGTTGAGGGAGAACCAGTCTAAATAAAAAGCTGCTTTTCATCACATCAGGAAGTGCAAAACGACAACGTGCAAGTGGTATAATCACCACCTCTACTTGAAGGATTTGTTTTCCTAATTACTTTATTGACACAGCTCACACAGAAAAGTAAACAAAGCTGGGGAAACAGCTCTCACAATCCAAAGGACAGAAAAAGCATCTCATTGTAGTCATTTCAGTCTGCAAGGAAGTCACTGGCCTTGTGAGCTACCCTGATCCTCACTGTTCTCCCTCTCTCCATCCCTCCCTCTAACAGACGGAGAGGCAACAGCTTGGTTCTTAATGCAAGATGTGATTTCTCCCCCATTATTTCCGAATCCAGCCTCTCTGTAACGAACAGCGACACTACTCTCACCTTTCCCTCCTGCTCCTCTGCAACTCACCTCCGCCTCTTTCCATTAAGTTAATCCACACTTGAATCAAGACCAGAAGGTAAAGCAGCTGCTTAAACACATCTGCACCACTACACTTACCACTCTGCTTGTTTATGTTTGCTTGGACTACCTTGGTTTTGGCTGGCCTATACACAGATTCGAAGGCATGAATTAGTATTTTGTACGGTACCTAACATTGCAGGAACCCAATCCAATTACTCACAAGCACTTCTGCACTATACGTTATTAAATGTCAGCTTGCCTATATCTATGTACCAATTTTATTGCTTTTAACTGTTCAGCAGAAGCTACATTTCTAACTCCAGTTTCTGAAAAAGACAGTTTACACTTTGAAGCTTAAAACAAACAAAAAATCCCAGCCAAATAAAGCCAAAAGAAAAACAAAAATAACAACAAAAAAAACAAAACACCATCTCACCTCCAAAGAAATACCACCCTTGCTCTGAAGGTTCTTCCACCTCACTCCCATCCTACCACTATTCCTTTTATCAAGGCTACTGAATTAGAAGAAATTAAAAAAAAAAAAAAAAAAAATTAGAAAAGCTCTGTATCTCAACAAGAAAGCCATGCTTTTTTTTAAGTGAACCAGGAAAGGTCTTGAAGGCCTTCTAGGCTGAAAACAATCTTCAAACATACTGTTTTATGAAATGGCAAAATAAGCTTATTCATACCAAATTAACTTGTTTTTTACCAAAACAGATCTTTTGCAGGTGTAGTTGAAAACTGTAGTTGTTCTGAAGTAAGACATCTAGCAGACTTTTGACAGATAGTTTCTTCATACTGTGCAGTAAAGCAGTGTCAAATCAACAGGTCAGCTGGCCATAAAAGATGCAGAAAACTCGCAGTGAGCCAAGTCTAGTGAAGGTTGGTAGGAACACTTTCAGTGACTAGTGTAACAGAAGTCAGAAGGCAGTAACTAAAAGGACTGGTCGTCATTACACAGTCAGCTGGATTAGCTGCAGAAGATGAAACCATATGGTTGTCAATGTATAAAATGTGAAGCCATGAATGATCATGCAGGTTCAGGTGACAAACCAGCTGGTACCTTTTACACACATCAGAGGCCAGAGCACCAAGGAGAACAGTAACTGCGTATAATTAATGTGTAGGTGATTACCTTCCCAGCACCTACTACCACTGTTGGATGGTGACCGTCAGTCTTGTGGGTGGTGTTTCCAGTGGAGCATCACTGTAATTCACAAAGCAGTGTAAGTAAAGTGATCTGGTAAAGACTTCGAGTTCAGCCAAAGAAAGTAATGCGGTACCAACAGAAGATCTAATCAGGTGGCAGCTATGAATGGAGAGGTGGAAAAAATTTTTACATTGTTTCCTAGAGGGTAAGTTTACAAGTAGTTGAAAAAGACAATTCTACAAAAGTAAGAACCTGCCTTCCACAAAGCTATTAACAGGCCTAGATGAAATTCAGATCTCTCTGGCTAAGTAGGAATGGCCAGCCATTAGTCAGTACGTGAAATATTTTGAAGCCATTTAATTCAGAAAAACCTCCTTTTGCTTCCAAGACAGCTAGGGAAAACAAACAAACAAAAATCAAACAACAACAAAATATCCTCGGCATGTACTTGCAGTAGCTGACCAAGACATTCATGGTGGTCTTAACAGGTCAGACTTGACATCCCTGTATAGCAATTTACATACATAAGTCTGAACTGTTTTCCCACCCGAATCAGAAAAGCTCCATGCTGCTAGGTCAAAAGGGCTGATTTCATCCTTGAGAATATAAATAGACAATAGTAAATCGGATTACAAGTGTTGTACTACTGGCGCAACTGCTAGTGAAAAATTATGGGTAGGTCTGAAATACGCAGCTTGAAGACTAAAATGAGATCTGATTCAAGAAAAAGAAATTGGAAAAAAATGCAAAACAATACAAAGATTGAAGTTCAAACTTTAAGTGAAATCCATGAACAGTTTGATCTGTTTACTCTATTAAAAGGACTAGGGGCAACTCAGTCTTCAAGTTTCCTCTATGCTAGATGAAAAATCCAAAAACTGTCTTCCAGTCTGAGAAATATGTAGCAATATACAGTGATGAAAACTGAAATTATGCATGTTAGACTAAAAGACAAAGCAAAGCAAGTGCTTTCTTAGAAATAGCTTAGAAATCACTCAATAACCCTATGAAAGACAAGTACATTTCACACACATGCACTGCAATTATGATTGAGTGCTGGAAATGTTTCTAAAACAAAAAGTCTTTCCAAAGAAAACTTCATGTGAGTAGTAAAGCTTAAGTTAGACTGGCTCATATGAAGTTTCTTTCACCACACAGTTGACCATTTGTTCTTGCAGTCTCATGGCAGATAACTTTCCTTATCAGCAGGGAGCTGAAAACATATAAAGTCTATTTGGTGTCAAGTCCACTCTTCAAAGGCTACAGTCTCAACAAACAAACAAACAAACAATCTCAACCTAAAAGTCGTTATCAACCAAAACAACCGTTTCGGTTATTACAGTGATTTCCAACATAGAGGCTAAACATTTTCTCTATACAGAAAAGTGCATTGTCTCTGGAGTGTAATGTTCTAAACACCAAACCTTCTGGTTCTTCTAAGGACTTTAGACGAAAAAGAAACCTCATGAGTTTTGCTAACACCTCCTTTCAGGAATCTACACCATTAGACCCTTTAAGAGCAAAATTAGGAAGATATCACTTGCAGCAACTGAAAGGAAAATATCCAGGAAGTCGTTCTGAAATTTGGAAATAGTTTGTGGTATGTGACCTACCTGTATGACTGATTCTGATTTCACACATCAAGACTTTCCCCCCATCCCTTACACTCAGATTTGAACTTAATACTCTGCCTAAAGACAAAGTTGATACCCATTCTTAGTATTTTCCACTTTCATTAAAACAAAAAAACAAACAAAAAAAAATAAATCAATCTTTTTGAACAAGGTAATACACAGATGTGTTGTTAGAATTTAAAAGACTTAACATCCTTATGAAGCTGATTATCTAATCACCATACAGTGCCCTTTCTCTTCTTGCTCCAGCAAGCAAAATATAGCAGCATCCCCTCTGCTTTCATACCAGACTGGACTTCTGAAAGAACAAATCCAATCCCTTCCAGCCCTTTCCACATATCAGCAAAATAGTGTTTTCTTCTATTTTTCTAAATTAAGGACATTTCAGGGGAGCAGGGTCTCACACAGCCTTCCTTTTTTTTTTTTTAAATCTGAATTAGAGAAACAGCCTTAGCCGAGAAAAGCCGAGGAGCAGAGCCAGGTAATCCAGACAATGCCCAATTACTGCTCAAGACATCACAGAACATTCCAGATAACAATTAATTCAAAATTTGTATATTGCCTACCTTACCACCATGGAACTTATGCTCAGACCCTCATTCTTAGATCAAGTACTCTGCAAGCAAAGAGCATGCAATAATGCCAGGAATTTAAAAGAAACACAAACAAACTCAAGTCTCACACTTCTGCTTGGGTTTTGTGAAGTGACAAAACAACACCCTTTGCCACAGGGAATAAGCTCCATTGATTTTCTTCACATGAATAGGCTATTCTTGAAAACTGCTGAGACTATGAAAGGAAGATCAGCGGAGTTTAGAAGGATGCACTTTCTATAGGCAGAATCCTGAAGAATTAAGTGACTTCAAGAGAGTCACTGCAGACCAGTTCAGAACCTTTTTATCTGTTTAGAGATACAAAAAAGCACCATGCACTAGCCAGGTATGCTTAAAGATATTTCACTACTCCACCATTCTGTCACCATTTTTCTGATGTCTCCTTTGTTCCCAACAGTTCCCATCTAAGCCATCTGCTTTAACTGTTTCTATGTACTTATTTCACTTTTTAATACCTAGGAATCCTCATCATAATAGAGGAACCCACAATGCTAGGTGGTATCTAAATACAAGCAGCAAATTTACACCCACAAAAATAAAAGAACCCGAGGCACATGTGCAGACACAAAACACAAACCTGTCTCAAACAGCTTACTTCTACCAAGGCCATTACTGCCCTGAATGGCCCCTATGTTGCTGTGAAGAACATGACTTGTATCTTCACACATAAGACAGATAACAAATTGATTGTCAGATAAAGTGAAACTATTTTGCAGTTACTGGTTTTATACCCTCTGATGGTAGTCACATTCCAAATGCACTCTTAAGAAATACAGAGCAGAAGAGAAGCACAAATCCCATTTCTCAGAGAACAAGATTTTTACCCAACAGCTACAACCTTCTGAATTTGCTAAGAAAGAGATCTTGGCACAAGTAAATTGCTTTTTTTAGGACCCAGAAGTTGAACTCATATTAGGAATATACTATGAAGCTGGCATGGAAAACTGTCATGTATTACTTACTTACCCAAAAAGAAGTTTTTAAAAGAGTAATTTAGATTTCTGTTCAGAGCATTGTACTTGAGAATTGCCAAACTAGCAGCCACTCAAAAGATGCTCTAGATCAACTATGTCAATACCAAGAGCAACTGGAAGGAAGTAGCTTGCCAGAAAGACTCAATATACGAAGAAATTGTAGAGTTCTCACCAGGCCTTTCAGGTTGCATACAGTTCCTTCCTTTCACACACATTATAGCTGTCATCTCCTGTTACACAAGTGTCTGACTGCACTAGATGAGAGCTCATGAGTTCGAGCTTGCTCACAAGCTTTGTTAAGTTACTGGACTTGCAAACATTACTCCCACAAAAATCATACACTACATTAGTAGTTAACACATTGAGGTTTTATCAGTCAGGCCTTCAGAAGTTCTTAAAAATATCTGCTAAAACTTAACATAAGTACGAGGGACGGATTAGAAGAACAAGACTGGAAGTATCTTCCACTCTTCAAAAGAATATTTACACCTCAGAGAGTTTACTTGTGTAAAGTACTGACCTTAGAACACAGGGGGTCTCCCTCTGGAAATGAGGCAAAATTGTTTCATCTTCTAGTTAGAAGCCTCTGCCTTACTTACTCCTCAGACACACTGAAGACTTCATTTCTCCAATACCACATTAACTGTCTCACATGTTAACAATTACCATCATGAGACAAGTATCATCTTCATCAGGCAGTTAACAGTCAGCCTTCCCTCAGGCCACAATAAGTCAGTGGTAATGGCAGGATCTCATCATCTCTCATTCCTCAGCTCTTTTACTTAGACAGCAGTTTTACTACTCATGCTGTCTTAAGAATTGATATCTTGACTTGCTAAAGTACATCTACATAAAAAGAAAGCTCTAGAAAGCAAGAAAAAACCAACTGCAAGAAAGCTGTGATTTAAGTAAACCAGTAAGTGGCTTGATAAAAATTAAGCACATAAAACACTATTTCTGTGAAGCTAACTACAAAGACGCTGTCTTGCCTGCAGTCACTGCTTCTCTAACGTCTATCACAAATAAAGCATAAACTCAACAAACTGTTTCCGTAACATTACAAGCCTGATTTGTGCACAGAAAGTCTTCTATGCTGCCTGCAAAAGGGGGACAACCACAATGCATATACCCTCATACACCGTCTCCCCCCCCAAAAAAAAAAAACAAAACAAAACAAACAAACAAACAAAAAAACACCAAAAAACTCCTTTCTTTCCTTTCAGTTTTCCAAGTGTTGAGCAGAACAGTGTTATTTTTAGTATAACTTCTGTAATAACTGGATGAAACTTGGGCATTTCAGGACTCTATGATAGCCATGATTTCCTTCTGGTGACAATTTGCATGCAACTCTATTTCTGCAGCTCTTGAACCTCTATAAATTATTTGTAGTAGAGAAAACTGGAAACTGAAAAACAAAGCAGGAAAGCCTAGCTTTAGACAACACTGTGCATTTAAAAAGATTTTTCTTTTAAAAAATGTAAAATATGCTATTATTGAAAAAATGCTTTCAACTCTTTGAAGATGACACTCCAACACACATTAAGATGGCAATAGCTTTTGCATAAGATTGAGCTGACAAGGCTTTGCAGAATTGATATAGTACTAGAACTTACCAACAGCTTTGATTTTAAGCTTTGATGTGGCTCATCAGACTTTGTAATTTACCCTGACACGGTGCAAAGTCTCTGCTGACAGAAATAGCAAGAGTTCCTTCTGCGGGAGACTTTGGCTGCTCTGTTTTAAACCGCAGCCCCCATGGTAGAATTTCTTCATCTGCATCAGACTGTTCTGTCAAGAACTGTTCTGTCAGCTAGTAACGAAGAGTTGAAGGGGATATCATACACAATATTTAAAGTGGTGGACAATGGACTACTTCCCTCTAAAAGTGACAGAATTTAAAATAAGTAACATTTGCTTTCATTGTCTTCAGAAGACAAGAAAGATTTTGCCTCTTTTACTCATCAAGTACTACAATTTGGATGAGACAAAACTAAGCTAAATTAAAATAGCATTAATAAACATTTCATTGAAATAGTAACGGTTGCTTTTACAGCCTGTGTGGCTCCTGTGCTATGGAAATTGCATACATTTAGTGCAAGTAGAGGGAAAAAAAAAAAAAAAAACAGAAAAAAAAAAAAAAAGAGGTGGCAACTCTCAGCATTTTATATGTTTAGGCGTATTTTCCCTTTCATCTTTTCTGCCAGTTCTATTCCACACCCGTCACTGCAGTTTCTCTTTTCAAGAGACCCAGCTGCTACGAAACACCAGAAGTTATCCTACTCTTCCAGCTATGACTATCAACCTTTCTTTTCTCTATCTGCTACCAGTACAGTATCCTGTGCACTAAAGAACACTGATCATCTTACAGAACAGTTTGACTTCAGACTCCTGATACTTCTCCAATATAAAAAGCTGATTATTCACAACAGATGAGATCGAACTATGGGTGTTCTTATGCAAGTAAGCCACACAACATCAGCTGAAGTGCTCCAACACTGATTTGCCTTTATACATGGCATATTATGCTTTTCCTTTGTTAAAACTTGTCCTACAAAACACAATGGACAAACTAGCAAAATTTCCCAGAGGGCTGATGGCATTACAAAGGAAGAGTTTGTTTCTTCCCTTCAGCATTGCCTGTGATGATACATCTCTCAAGAGTGCAAACATACACAGAGAAACATGTCTCCTCCTATTTGCCAAAATCCAGCTCTGAACAGAAAGCTAATGAGGTACTGGCAATCAGCATACTGCTTGCTAAAAGGGATTTCTGCAGAAGTCATTGAAGCTTTGCTACTCCAGGATCCAAGCTGGAAACTGCTCTATGAGGGGTGCGGGTCAATGAAGAGGAGATTTCTCCCCATCAGTAAATACCAATATTAGTTATTTCATACTGTCCCCTTAAAAGGCTGGCGACCATTCCAGTGTGCCTTTCAAAAACTAGTGGTCACTTTTATGGAAATCTATGTGCTCTACTACTTGAGGAACAAGTAAGTGACATTCAGACAGAAGCCTTTTACAGACGGATGCAGAAGGCTTCCTCACCGATTTAATTACTTCCATGAAAAAATAATTAAAAAATAAAAATCTGTCTACCAATCAAGCAATCAAGATGGATTATCAGACGACAGATGCCTCTATTAAAACTTAATATTAGAAATGTCAACTAGACGCCCACAACTGAATAATTCAAAGGTCTCTCTTGCCTCTTGTCACCTGCTTTGAGCAACTCTTCAGCAACATGTAGCCATCAGTTCCAGTAAACCATGGCTGGGCTGAATGCAGAATAGAGAGACATGTTAAAAAAGTTAAAACAAAAAACTCTACGAGATCTTAGCTGCACAAGGCTTATGTATGAACTCCATGGCTTCAATGAGAAGAAACCATCTTTAGATAGGTCTAAAAAACTCCATATACAACTGGAAGATGGACTAGGAAACAGCAGAGTCTTCTACCTTCGCAGTGTTCCTGTGTCTTACTAAACAAGTTCAAACACATTAACATACTTTTTTTTTTCTGACAAAAGCGAAGTTTTGTTAGAACAACAAGCAAGCTCTGGCATATTTTCATCATCTCTTTTGTCTGTAAGTGAAATACAATTGCAAAGTCAAAGAGGAATATCAACTATAAGCATCTTTTTAAGTCCTAACATTTTCAGGCCTGAAAAAAATTATTCTTTCAACTTTTCAACTCTGGTCTGCTCACTAAGGCTTATTCCTTCTCAGTATCAGCAGTCTTCCCAGTAAGTAACAGAAAACAAATCAAGAAGCAGTTTAAGAATTTGACCAACATTGTATTAGTTGTGTTGGCAAGTTCAGCAAAATCTGGTCTTCATAACAAAATTCTGTCTCATAACAAAAGCTGAAGTAGCTATCTGGTATGGAAGGAAAATTGATGTTAAATTTAACAACTGGGAGAAATTAGGAGGTGTTCTCTCAGATTTTATCCACTCCCTGCTAAAGATTTCGCTGAGACACAAAGTTTCTCTCACCGTCCTAATAAAACACAATCTTAAGGACCTCTCTGCACAGCAGTGAAGGTGTCTTGACTTCATTCTCTACAAGAGAAACCAGTATCCCAGCAGCCTGTGGTACTAACATGTTCTTTAAGAACATTAAGACTTGGGTTTGCAATTAAATTAAAAAACCTGACACCAGTTTTTGTAAGCCTAAATAGAAAAGGTACCAATTACAAGAATTCCCCATTATTCCGTAGACTGCTAACTTAGCAAACCAATTACAATAATTCCCCATTTTTCTGTAGACTTCTAACTTAGCAAATGCACACACTAGTAAGAATTCCCAGGGACATGCAATACCATTCTTTCTCACTGAAGAGTTGCAGAGAAGCTGAAAAGGAGTGATTTTTCCCTGTATTCCTTCTCTTTTTCATGATTTCATAACTTAATTTCTCAAAGCAATCCTATCCCCTTTTCTTAAATTATAGCAGCTACATTTGGAGAAAAACCACACAATTATTTAACAAAACCAGAACCATGTAATCTGTTCATTTTGTCTGTCAGGGAGAGTGCAGATATGTTCTGAAGTGTACTCCACTCACACTGTGGTTAAGGCATTAGTATTTTTCCAGGTTTGTGTACAAAGAACATTACTTCTGCAAGTTTTGCTGAGTACTACACTTTAAGTAACACAGAGAAAACACTGTATGTTCATCAGGCCCACCTGTCTTACAGAGTGATGCAATCAACTGCTCTGCACCTGAATTGTTCAATTTGCTTGAAAGATTTGAGACAGTAAAACAATTCCTCCTCTTCCCTCCAAATCCCAAGAACTTTGACAGGAGATTCTTTAGCTATAAAGAAACGGTCTCAATGTGAAACACCAGCAGCAATAAAACCCCAAGAATAGCCTGACACAGCTAGACTTAGGAAAAAAAAATAACCTTGTTATAAAAAGATCATTGATCTGAAGCCTACAGCTGACTTTCATTTTTTCTGCAGCAAAGAAAATAAGACTTAAAATCCAATCTTTAATAATAAATACTAGGGGAGGCTCTTCCACAATAAGCACAGGTCAAGCTCACTCATTTTCTAAGACAGTATTAAGTATTTGGCCAGAAATCATGCAGCAATCCTTCCCCTTGTTTTAGAATGAAACATTCATGACCCTACAAAGCCCAGTCACTGTGACATGGGAAAGGCATCCCTTTGAAGCCTTCATGAAACACAAGTCATTTCCTAAACCTAAGACATGCAGGAAAGATAATGAGATTCCAATATGGGCAAAACACAACATTTAACAACATGTTATCCAAGGAAATTGGTTACACCTCAAAGCCTTTGCTGAACACTGAAGTACAGATGAAAACACAGGGATAGAACATACATTTGGGAAATAAAAATCTACAACCTGCCAAACAGTCTGACAATGGAATCCAGTAACAGAAGAAAAAGGTGTATCTAAAAAGCTTTGAATTTAGGAGCAATACCAAGATAGTTTCTTGTTCCTTTTTGCTAACAAGTCAAACTTGTAATCCTCAATTGTGGTGGTTTGACTTTACGCCTTCCTGGGAGACAGATCTCATGGTTTGCTGTATCCAAGTGAAGTACTCCATCCTATTCTACATCAGCTTAGATATAAGAAAGGATAGACGGATGCTTTGAGTCAGTCTCTTTCCAGCAGTGAAAGGCATCGGTTGTGGACCTGCTATCTCTCCGGGGATAGTTGCATGTCTCTTTCAGGCAAGCAGACCTTGTTTATCTGTTCTTTGTTGTTTGTGTGTGTGCACATATATTACATTCCTTTTTCTTCTCTGTATATATATATATATATATATTTGTATAAATTCATACTGCTTCAGTAGTATTAGAATCCACTTTTCATCTAGTGTGCATTCCCTCTCCCCTTCTCCCTGCAGTTGGGACAGAGGGGTAAGCTGTTGTTTTGGGGCCTTTGGATATTTGCCTTCAGCCAGGGCTTAACGGCCACACCAATACTGCCTTGGAAAAGCTAAAAAAAAAAAAAAAGAAAAAGTTCATAAAGGAAAAGGATATCCTTGTTTTCACTTGCATCCTACATAAAACCAATATATTTGGTATCCTATATGCAGTCTGAGAAATCCTCTAGGCATCTCGGGGGGGGGCAGAACCTCAATGTTTCACACAGCTGCTATCTTCCAAGAATTCCAAGTTTCTAAACTACATTTCCTCCAATTATGTGTACAGTAAGATTTTTCAGTTGCTTGGAAAATGATACAGAAGTTTGATATTGTCATGGGAAGAGTAAAATACAGTCTCGCAAATTCTTATTTCAACAGAATACCAAAGTGCTCAAGTTGTTAACACTCCTATCCACACCATACACACATACAGCCCTACCTCTTCCAAAGCAAAGCAATTTAATCACTTTAATCTTTTCTGAAAGTAGGTTAAGTATTTTTCTTGAGGACTTCTAAAAATAATCCAAAACAAAGCAGATACTCTGTATGGAAAATAGAAGCCCAGTCTGGCCCCCATACTAGCAACTGCATCACTCTATCTTATACTGGAAAGTTGTCTGACAATGCAAACAAATGCAGGATCACTACCAGTTTTGACTATATCATACAAGCCATAAAATGGAAAAAGTTTAGTCCTTTACTCGCTTCAGAGGCTCTTTTTTCTTTTTCCTTTTTTTTTCCCTTCTTAGCCACTGCCTCAGTTCAAAAGAAACCATGATGATTTGTTTTTCCGTGCCTAGGATGGTGTTCTAGGTGGTGTCATAAGGCACTGCTGAGACACACCAGATGTGTCTCCAGCCATCCAGTAATTGTTTCCACCACAGAGAGCACATAGTGCTGACCTTGGGGGGTCTGCAGCAGTGTGATGTAATCAACCTGCCAGGCCTCTCCATACCTATACTTGTCCCAGCATTCACCATACCTTGGGGGTTTCACTCTCTTAGCCTGTTTAACGGCAGCACATGTCTCACAGATAACCTGAGAGATAATGTCCACGGTTAAATTCAGCCCTTGGTCTCATGCCCATCTATAGGTGGCATCTCTGGCCTGACGGCTTGAGGCATAATAGGCCCACCAAGCCAGGAACAGCTCTCCCTTATGCTGCCAGTCTAGATCTGTCTGTGATACTTTGACTCATGCAGCTTGGTCTGCCTGTTTGTTGTTGTGATGGCTCAATTTTTTGGGCACATGTGCATCTACGTGGTGGACTCTCACGATCAGCTTCCCTACTCAGGCAGCAATGCCTTGCCATATATCGGCAGCCCAGATGGGTTTCCCTTTGTGTTTCCAATTTGCTTTCTTCCATCACTCTAACCATCCCCACAAAGCACTGGCCACCATCCATCAATCAGTGTAGAGGTAAAGCCCTGACCACTTCTCTCATTCAGCACTGTCTAGGGCCAACTAGACAGCTTTATGCTCTGCAAACTGACCTGACCCGTCAGTAGCTTCTGCAGCTTGTCATGTGGGACTCCATACAGCTGCTTTCCATTTTCAGTTTGTCCCTACAATGCTACAGGAACCATCAGTGAAAAAGGTATAGCGTGTTTCCTCTTTCGGCAATTGATTGTATGATGGCACTTCTGACACATGTGCCACCTGCTCTTCTTCCTCTTCATCTGCTAGACCAAAGTTCTCACCTTCAGGCCAGTTTATGATGATTTTCATGATCCCAGGGCGACTGGGTTTTCCAATACGGGCGCGCTGTGTGATCAAAGCTATCCACTTGCTTCAAGTGGCATCAGTGTCGTGGTGTGTGGAGGCAGCTTGTCCAGTGAACATCCACCTTAGCACTGGTAGCCACAGTGCCAGGAGGAACTGTGCTTCTGTGCCAAACACCTCTGAGGTGACTTGAAATGCTTCATAAGCACCTGGGATCTCTTTCTCTGTTGGGGTATTTTTGGCTTCAGATCCTCTGTAGCCTCAGCTCCAGAATCCAAGAGGCTGACCTCAAGTCTTGCCAGACAACTTCTGCCAAAGGCTCCAGGAATGACCATTATTCCCATTTGCAGAGTAGAGCATGTTCTTCACATCTGGTCCTGTTCTGAGTGGCCTAAAGGCTACAATGTGAGCAATCTCCTGCTTGACGTGTTCAAAAGCTTGCTGCTGTTCAGTGCCCCAGTGAAAATCATTTTTCTTACGGGTTACCAAGTACAGAGGGGTTACGATCTGGATGTATTCTAGGATAGGCATCCTCCAGAAACGTATGGCACGCCAGAAGGCTTGTGTTTTCTTCTTGATGGTCGGTGGAGATATTGCTGTGATCCTGCCAATTACTTCTGCCAGAAACTGATGACATCCATCTTGCCAATTCACTCCCAGGAACCAGATCTCCTGGGCAGGTCCCTTAACCTTACTCTGATGGTGAAACTGGCTCTCAGGAGAATCTGAATGATTTTCTTTCCTTTCTCATGAACCTATTCTGCTGTGTCCCCCCATACAATGATATCGTTGATGTACTAAAGATGTTCTAGAGCCTCACTCTACTCTAGTGCTGTCACAAAAGTCTGACAAGGAAGATGTTATTTCCAGGAATGTTTCAGGACGGGGAGAAAAAGACACAAAACCAAAAAAACCCACACCACCCAACAATCAAGAAAACTAACAAAACCAAAAAAGTTTCACTCAACACTCCATCACATCTCTTTTACCCCTAGCTGCTAGATTGCCAAAGCCTGCAAATAACATCAAAAAACTTTAAAAGTACAGTTGGCAGCCCAAATAACTAAATGATTTTAGAATCAGATCTACAGTTTATCTTGACCACCCAGGATTACATCAGTTTCTCAGCAGAAGAGCCTGAAGTTTAAGTCCCCTCTCCCTCACAGAGACAAATACTTGGAAGTTGAGATTCTCAGGAAGCTAAGTTACTACCTGTTAAAAAGCTGCTTAGTAGAGTATACATTATCCTTTGGAAGGCATGACAAGATACTCATTTTGGTCTCTGTAACACATCTGCTATGCCATATGGATGACCACTAGTTCCTCTACAGAGTAACAGCTAAGGAAAAAAACCACAGAATTGGAATGGAGAAACCGAAACTCCCACCTGTTACACAGATATTGTGAATGCCATAAAGAATCATTCTCCCCTTCCCCTACACCACATGCTATTTTTCAGCTCAAAGTACTACATAAATAAATATCCAAGATTTAAGGTACCAAAGGAATGTATAGATTGAACACTCCTTGACTCCTTCTGGGAAGACGGATCCATCATGCTGTTGCATAGTTACTGAACAAAAAGTGACTAGCAACATCCACTGAAGATTAGGAGCCCAAAGCCTTGATGCTCAACTCCCCTAATAGAGAACTTTTCCAGATGAAACCACGCATCAGTAAGACACAGGGTCAGAATAAGACAGGAATATATACTCAGTTCCAGTCTGAGTTAAAATACAACTTTCTTATTGGCAATGTTACATCCTACTTTCCATCTTGCACACCTCCCCAAATCCAACAACAAAACACAAATTTGTATGAGGTCTCTGCTAGACAAACTGAGGAGAGTAGACTGGAATAAACCCGTATCACACTGTTCTGTATGAAGTGACAACACAAGCTCTCTCTACAGCCTGGATTACTTACCCAGAAAAGTTGCAGAAACTGGCTTACTTTAAGAACTCAAGTGTCCTCTTTTACCCCAGAGTAATTACAGAACACAGCAGACATTCATCCTGGAGAGCAGAGTACAATAGCTGTTTGTTACCACCAGCATTACAATATAGCATTTATCTAAGCCTATTGCACACAGAACAGATGGCACAAAAAAATGCTCAAGACAGAATGCAAAAGTACTATCTGTAAAAAATTACAGGTGAAAGCCCGAGCATGAGGACAAAAGCTTGTCCGACAATACACAATTTAACCACCCAGTAATCTATCGACTGAGCATACATTCATCCAAGTTTCATCTAAAAAGCATTAGACATAGCTGGTCAGAGAATAAACAGCAGAAAAATATTTAAATCATTGTAATCTACTGCTAGTAAGGAAATCTTACACAGCAGAGATACAGGCTTTGTGAAGAGGAACAGCAGTCATACATGTTAAACATCAAAACCAAGTTTTTGTTATGAACTCGTGAAGTCCTGTATCAATAACAGAAATGAAGATGTAGAAGTCCGCATTTGCATTCTGCTCAGGTGTCTCACAAGTTCTTCCACAATGAAGCCCAATGACAAATTTTAAAAATTCTGCTGTGTTAACTTTCCACACCCTTTCCACGTGAGAAATTCAGATTCCTTTACACCCCATACATTCTATAGCTGTGCCAATTTAGACTTTTCTAAATGAGAGACTTTAATACACACAAATCTTGCCCCAACATCCACTTTTGTTTTACAACCACATTTACCCACATTAGAGCTTACATTGAGAAAACTGTTATCACACATTGCCAGATGGATTTTAGAAAACATCAGACTATCTTCTAAAGCACCATGTAGCATTTTAAGACCTACCTTGTTTACATTAAGGACAAGATAGAAAAGCACGAATTAGACTGCTGTGAGCTGTCAGTTCCCTACTCAGATTTGGCTCTCAATTCCTTAATTACTTGCATGTCTAAGCTTCTGCAAAGGAGAGGAGGCCAGCAACACTAATATACTGCAGGGGAAAAATGAACAAGCAGCATCTATACCATTCTCTGAAGATTCTTGTGCCATCTTCAGAGGGCAGCAGAAACAATGGGATTTCAGAACATACTCTACTACATCTCCCATTTAGAGATAATAAAAAATTCAAACTCAAGTGCATCAATAAATACTTCACCTTTTCCTCTATTACAGAAACATGTATAAAACATTCATAAAGATTTTTTTCTAAACATATTCTCTTCCAAAGGAGAAGACTAACTGTTTTATTTATTTTACTGTGGTAATTATATTTAAGTCTCTAATTTTTAAAGACTCCAATTGGCTGAAGGAATGCAATTAGCTGAAGACAAATACTTGTTTGGACTCTCGCAGAACAGCAACACATACTTTTCCAAAGGACACACTGGACTGAACATATAATTACAAGCTCAACCATAACAGCACAAATAGACTATAAACAAGAACTGTTCAAGTTACCCATGCTCAGCTTCAAAAGTTTGAACCCTGAAGCCAGAAGTACATTCACAAAGGAGAAACAATTTTTTCCAAACAGCCAGAAATACATGCAAGTTTAAGCAAGCTTACAAATCCTGAATAATCACAGTACCCTTAGTCAAGACATTCCTCTTCCTCAAAAGTGTAAGTTCAGGCACACAAGTAAAAATTCTATTTCTCTTTCCAGTGCTTATACATCTCAATAGATAGCTATAACAACTGATAACAGAAAATTATTTCATTTTACCTGCAACACTAAAATATTTTTTAAGTAGATATCAAGCTTACCCAGCCAAACTTTTCCTTCCACCAAAAATTCCAAGATCTCATAACTCTCTTCCTTAACAACTTTCTGCTAGAGAACACTCATAGCTTCAGGATACAATTGTCTGTATTTTGGCTCTTCCTATGAAGAAATACACTTAAAAGCCAAAAACACCTGCAGCTACAGCTCTAAGATCTTCTGAAAAACAATTTCCATTTTGTACTTCAATCTAAGACAAGCTAGGATTTGCATCAGTACCTTTAATCAAGTGCACTCTCTCTGTATATTTTATAGCAGGTTCAAAACAAACTACTTCTGCACCTGGCTATAACTCAGATCCAGAAGTTTTGTAGAACTATGGCTCCCTAATAAAACCGTTCAAGGTTTATCTCTCCACTGAACCAGAACACGATTAAAATGTGATGCTCAAGACAAAAGTTCTGGTGCTCTGAAGTCATTTCTCAGAGAAAAAAAACTAAGCCTAAAAAGTGTCTGAGTAAGGAACCACACACATGAAATAATGCTCAGATCTGTAGGCTGGAAAGGCCAGTTCTTCAAAAGTTCTAGGTGCCAGCAGCACAAACTGCAGTAGCCAATCTCAGGTTCACTGGCAGTCCTGCTAGTGTAAGATCACACAGACATACTGATTGGGGCAGAGCTCTGGACGTTATTAGACACACCATCCTCTTTCAACAGTTAACAGTATGTTCATCTGTAAGAAGTAAGATATGGGGTCTGTCAGTGCAATGGCAGTCACTAGAGAGCCAGTCCTCCTGGAAGCCATTTCTGGGCATGTGAAGGACAAGGATGTGACCGGGAGCAGCCAAGCAGCATGAGGCTAGCCTGTATACAACAAACCTGACTGTATTCAAGGGACACGAGTAGGGTCTGTACACACAAAGGAGAAGCACAGGATGTTTTTCGCTGCCATTTCAGCAACACCTTTTGCTTTTGGTCTCCCATAGCATCCTCAGTTACTGATATGAGCTGAATAAGTGGACAATATCAGCAGGCTCAAGGCTTGCAATCAGCTGTGCAAAGCTCAACTGTAGGCTGTCCCATTTCCATGAAAAATAATTCCAAACTTTACTAGATAAAACCTTGAATAACCTAATCTAACCAGACCTGACCTACTCTGACCAGAAAGTAAGATCAGCTGAGATGAAATCCAGAGGTCTCTTCTGACGTAAATAAATTATATCATGATCTCTTCTTTGGGTTTTTAATATATAAAAATAAAATGCCTCTTGCAGTCTGGGTTTGCTTCATGTCATGCTTCTGGCCACCCTGATGGTTTCACCAGATAAAATGGACTAAGAACCACAACAGAAAAAGTACTGTGGAAAACTACAGTAACTACTCTGCTTGAAAGATTCCTAATTCGGAAACAAACCTCATTAAAAACAAGGGGGGGCGGGGACAAAAAAAAACAACAAAAGCAACAAAACAAAAACAAACAACCAAAAAATCAAAACAAACAAAACAAAAACCCCAAAAAGAAAACAGAAAAACACACACAAAACCAAACCAAACAAAAATCCCAAACAAACAAAAAAACCCCACAGTAAAACACCACAACAACCACCACCAAGGAAAATAAAACACAGACCTGCAGTTAAAGCACCATGAGGAAAAAATAATACTACATTCATTCCTGGACTCAAGCAACAAATCCATTCTGTTAAATAGGTCAAATACATTTAGATTATAAATAATTTTTTAACAAAATACTTCAGTTCACCCTCCCCTCTGTTTGCATTAATTCCCACGGAAGGACTCTAGTAAACGATTTTAAGCACCAGAAGTAAAAGAAGTAATGGCATCATTTACTGGGTGGAGGCCAGGATCTCAAATATCCACTCAAACTTGCATCTCTGGAGACAATGTTTGCTCCTACCATAACTGAGTTATGTTCTGTGCAATGAGAAGGTGACCCAATTATTTTCACCGTTAAACAGACAAGTAATAAGCATTTTCTCAAAAGCTTAAAAATTTGTGCAAGGACACCATTAAAACACTATTTGTTCTTTTTTAAATAAAGAACACTACTTTTAGTCAGTTTTCTCTTCCTGGAAATTCTTCAGCTCACCAGTGCACTCAAGTTTTAATCCAGCAAGGCCAAGCAGCTTGGACTCTCTATTTACAGTAAGTTCCTGATGGAATAATTTAGGTTAAATGTGGCACTTGGCATCTAAAACCTTTACTTTTGTTCAAGCAGGGAGCAATCCTCACCTTAGACATTTAAAAGGAAGATTTTAATCATGTGTATACAGAAAAGTATTAATACTGTAAATTCAATTTACAGTATTTTAGAGGTTAATCCTCTGTATTTGTTGTAATATTGGATCATTAATTTGGAATACAGTTACAAATTGAACAAAGCCACTGAAGCAAGGCTTTGATTAGGTGCCAATCTTCTATACTTCTTCAAAGGGTGCATCTGCACAGTTTGCCTTACTCAAAAAAAAAAATAAATTAAAAAGCCAAACTGAAGATAGATTTCTGCACTTATTCATATTTCACAATTAACATCGATTTTAGTTTAGCTGCAGACTTCAGTAAGTACCAGTTTTAGAGTGTTTTCTGACATCATTCCACAGGTATGAAGTCACACATTGTAGGACAGATACAAGTAGGCATATTTTTGGGACAGCTCTTTAGCTAGAAAAATCAGGTACACAAGCCCTTCAACCCATATAGTTTCAAGTGATGGGTTTGTTTTCATTTTCTTTGATAAACAAAGAGTGAATTCATCTGTATTTAGAGTAAACATCTGTACAATCAAAACAATGAAATAAAGTCAGCATCATTTCTATTGCAGTGAATACCCAATTTTGTAAACTAATGAAAACAACTGGTTTATCTAAGATGTAACTATACCAGATCTTACAGAGAAGAGTGTGCTTACTCATGTTATCCAAGATAAATCCTAAACATGCCCCTATAAAGATTAAAGAATTTCTTAGTAAGAGTTGTGTCAACTATTTTAAAGAACAGACATAACATTTGGAAGAGAAAATGAAAAATAACTACTTAGAAAAAACAGATACCATAATCTCAGTCCACACCAATTTAGCCTCCATTTCTTACAGGGGTGTTATTCACATAACTGAAAGTCATCAAAATAAATGGCAATTCCTCACAAATCTTATGTATTAAAAAGTACCCTAACAGAATCACTTAGAGAAGTCATGTAAGATGTAGTGAGTGCTTCCAGTAAGAATACAAAGTTACTTTTCTATATCCTCCACTTGAGGCTTCTGCTATTAACCTCCTGAGTATATTTTTTATCAGCAAAAATGGAGAAAAAGAGCTCTACGGGAGAGCTGTATTCTACAGATAAAGCTGTGGTGCACTTTAATACAAATTACTCACTGCATACCTCTCAGCTCCCCTACTTCCATAAAGCAGCTGCAGAATAAGAGAGGACCTACAACAGGCACATGCTGGAAAACGCACCCTGAAGCTCAAATTTCTTCTGCAAAACCAGTAGAATGCTTTTGCACGGTTTGCCAATGTTTCACAAAGTTAATTCACATCTTCTTGGGATACTTGTTCTTCAGCTCTGAAATAGTATCTTTTAAAGGCAAAATACCACATTCTAAAACTAACAAGAAATTAGTTCACTAACATCAAAAGTTTTGCCTAAAACAGCTTGAAAACAATTTTGCACACACATGCTCTAACTTGGACAAGAAAATGTATTTCCACACAGAAATTCTAACAAATCTCAACTTTTAATTCACAAGAGACTTAACTTCCAATTCAGTGATACAAACATTAGTAACCTGGAAAATGATTTTTCTCTGTCACATGCAGCTTTCATAATTCAAGGTAAATACTTTTCTGTTTATTATTAGGTACCCCTTACACGTTTAAGTCAGGGGAAAAGACCCACTACTGTTGAGAACTTCTTAGAAAACCTCAGAGCTAGATCTGTTTAATCCAGCATCCCATTTTCCCTCAGCTCCACACATACAAATGGTAGTTCTCTTGCTTTCTATTCTTGGAAAAGCCTCAAAACAGTATAGTCTAGCTCTGTCTCTGTTTCTTTCTGCACTATATTCAGCCAACTTCCATAAAGACACACATCTCATTTGTGAGAAGGAAGTACCTTCAAAAATCCAAGCACCATACACACTTGTTTTTGCTGCACAGTATCTCTAACTTCCACTAAAACAATTTACTTCTCTCCAAATCCTAAGTTTTACGTGCAGCCTCTACAACGTAAACTCCTCCCTTCCACTGGCCAAACTCATCATTTATCCACCAATTAATTTCTTCCCACTTCGAACAATCTTTTATGAATGTAACAGAAATTAAGAATCCAGCTGGGAACATCTCTGAGTCTACGCCTGAGCGCCTCAAGGACACACCTGCTCTGGGACACAGGTAACAAACGATAACATTTTATTCGTCAAATGACTCCAGCAGAAAAAAGACGAAGTGTATTTCACTCTATTGCACCTCTGAACAAAAATTCAAGAGCCTCATTAGAGAGAGGCTAACTGCAATTTACTGCCATTAACATCTACAGATAGGAGCACCTAGATAAAAAAGCTAAACCAAAGTAAATAAACCACAGAATAAAATAAAATCCAAAACCCACAAAAAGTATTATTAACACTGTTACAGTTTCGAAATCTTTCATGCAATTTTTCCTCTCCCTTACCAACACAGAGCTTTGGGAACTGAAGTCCAGCACCCCACTCCTTGCTCCCAGAATCAGCTAACAACGGGACGGTAGATAGCTATGCATTCCAACTTAATGGCCTGGGGGAGGACTAGGGGAGGTGGAGTGCGGGGAGATAAGTTTTTCCGGATTTTTGCCACACTTCTCTGGCCACTGTTTGCTGGGCTGGCACTCGAAGGGAGCTGCCCTGGCTTGGGCCCCCAATTCTGCATCCCTGTGCTGTTCTTTGGAGAGAACACTTGCCACTACCTGGATTCACTACAGAGTCCTTGAGGGCTGAGGGCTTCCGCAGAGGAGTTGCTAGCTCCTCATCCACCCCACGAAGGCCTTCAGACAAAGGATGGGGTGAAGGTCTTTATACCACCCCCAGGAAAGGTTTCAGCCCGTCCCCTGTGGCCACCATTCCCACATGAGTTTCAGAACCAGCACCTCTCCCTGCACCCATCTTTGCCTCGCTGAAGCCCGTGAGTGACTTTCACAGCTGCTGCCTCCTGAGGCACAACATCACCTCCCACTGTCTGTAAATATAACTGCACTGAAGGGGCAGAGGATTTGAATTGATTACGGTGTTGATGTTTGTTCTGTTCTGGTTTTGGCTATTTTTATATATATATCTCCTTTTTTTTTGTAGTCAATAACTGTTATCCTTTTTTCTACATTCTCTGGTTAAAGTCTCTTTAATTTCAAAAGTTGTGGTGGTTTTTTGGGATGAGGCTCCCTTCCTAGTCCAGATAGACATCTTCAGTGGGTTGAACTGGGTCAGCTGACCTAAACAACTTGCTAAGGAAATATTTCATACCATATTACATCAGCCTGTATATAAAAACCCCACACTTGGGAAGGACTCTCCCTCTCTGCCGATGGCGGCCGTTGTTGCTGGAGCTTCTGCTGTTTTCTGAGGAATCACAGGCCTCATCTACAACTTTGGGAAGTAGAAATTTGCTATTAGCTTTTACTTTTGTCTGTGTATATTGCTTTTCATATATTGTTCTCATTTTTTTTCCCTTTTTCCCCCCTTTCCCATGTAATATAACTTGCTTGTTTTTGTGTTTGTTTTGGGTTTGTTTTTTTTTTTCTTCTGGTAAACAGAGGGGAGAAGGGGAGGTTGCATTACTTGGATAGAAGCTTGGCATTTTGCCAAGTGAGAGCATCACCCTAGTTTTCTTTTAAACTGAGACAAACACCTATAGAAGTATTTATGAAAACGAACCTGTACCCTCTTTTCCTACAGAAGAGGACTCTTAAGTACCCTCACTGTAAGTCTTACATCCAAAGTAGTCCAAGCTCTTTATTATCAATATATAAAAGGCTGCCTCTGAGGGGACAGAAGAATTAAGTGTTCCAGGGTACCTCAAAAAGGCCAGACCATTAGTAAGGCAACCAAACTTACCCCATTTTAACACTGTATACTTGCATTTTTGTTCCTACATGTGTATATATATATATACACACACACACATATAATTTTTCCCATTCTATGATAAAAACAGTGGCAGGGTGTGAGACATTTTCCCCCTCTATGACTACCTTTCAGGAAGCCAAACTTTCCCGCCCAGCACAGTTATGGTACACCACAATGGCCTTAAACATTGTACAAGAAACCAAAACTTCACTGGGGGACACAGGGTAGAAGAGTAAGCAAAATATGAAATTAGTCACCAATTACTTCCTGCAGTTATGGCAAAAAGAGAGAAGAAGTGAACTACTACCAAACGTGGTAAATCTGCAATAGTAGCCATAAGCTAAAAAGAAATATTCTGCAAGCAAATTGACATTTACACACTCTTAGAACTGTTTCTTCGAACTGGGATATTGGAAATACTCACAAAAGAACTCAGATACAAAATCTCACTTTCCAGGTTCAGTCAATTCAGGGAAGTTTCAGTACACATATTACTATCCTTTACAACTTTTATCTGTTGTTCAAAGACGAACTGACTGGGCTTACAGCAGTCAACAGCAACTGTGCTTGTGGTGACCCTGAAACACTGGAGCCGAAGATTCTGAAGGGAGTGAGGAAGGAGACCAGCAGAGTAGGTATCTAGAATACATCAACGCAGACACTAGCTTATTCATAAAGCCTGTAGGCAGAACACCCTGGCAGACATCGCTACATGAAGCTACATTTAATGGGGTAGAACTCATCCCACTGAGAGCAGAATAACATCATGTTCGTTTCTTCTCGAGGAGGAAAAACTTCAAAACTATGGTTTTAAATAGGAAAAATCTTAAATGCTAAGAAGGGGTGCAGTGCTGAGATATGTTAGCATCTATGGGAGACTGTAATATGCAAAATCTAATGTCTTTCCTCCTGCACAGCTCATATGCCTTCAGGCAGGCTAATTCCGCAAATCTCATTACAAGAAGTAGCTGAGAAACTTAGAAATAGACAAACCCCTAAAAAGTGCTCATTTACAGAGTCAAACCACATTGATTTTGCTTACATTTCAGATCACAGTTGGCTGAAACAACATTGTGTTAGGTGGGATGAAAGCATTGAGTTTTGAATTGTATTCAGCCTCAAGCATTCACATTTAGGTCAAATTCTCCCCAAACTTCAATTTGCTAGAAACTAAAGTAACCCCCCACCAACCTTGTAAACTCTTTATTCAGTGACTTGAAGCATTCCCTTTCTAGAACATTCACATTCAACAAGGAGGAGATGGAACTGCAGTATCTGCAGTACTTTTGAGAGGATCACTACAACACAGCTCTTTTCCCCTGTTATAAACACGTTAACCAATAGTGACTTAGGAGAGTACTTCTTTCTAGAAATAGAGCTCATAATGGAGTCCAGTGATGAAAAAGGAGCAAGGTAACACATACATCACTTCTTCTTTTCTCCCTTTTCTTTTCCCCCTCCCCAAACACACCTTTATGTTTAAACATGATTCCTTCTTAGCATTAGAATCCTAGCATAAGAACAAACAGGTAACAGCCACCAATTCATTTTGGATATAGTCTGAAGGTGAAGTTCAAGGAAGGCAATAAAGCACTGCTCCAGAAATTCAAACAAACCAACCCAGCTTCTTCCAAAATAGTACCTGAATACACATAATCCTCCTATGAAAATAGCCGCCTAAGCTATCCTGTTGCTCTGTTAGCCAAGCAAACTTTTCTCCAGCAATGATTGCAGGTGAAGATATAGCACAGAACATATTCAACAATGCTCATGTAAGTACCACTACAATGCAAAGAAAAAAGATAGATAAACTGTCTTAAAATTAAGCAAGCACATCTGAGGTGCAACAACCCCCTGGTTATCACCTGTATTTTAAAATCTGCAGTTTACAGCCAACACATTCTACTCTGCAAGTCAGCTCTCTGTATGACAGTTTCATCTGCATGGCAGTAACCCTGCTGAAAAAAGGGGTCATACAGTTATTTTATATGACACGTCTACTTAGTAACTGGTCAACTTACACAAGCTGCTGAATTTTAGATAAACTCCACGGAGGCAATACTGACCAAAATAAGGCTCTTTTAACAACCCCCTCTTCCAGAGGAAAAAAAAATAAAAAAAATCCCCATGACACAAATACAACTCAGACACCTAGCGGAAATACAGAATGCCAAAAGACCTAGCAGACTTCTTCCTGCCCAACAGTTTTCTATCTGGTGCTCTGCTTTCTTTGTCAGGAATGCAGGCCAGAAGAACCTTTTCCTCAAAGATCTCCCAGGAAAAACAAACATTCTACAAAGCAAAACAACTTCTTCCCAACATTTTGGTCATCTGCACAGTGGAGAAACAGAGTGAAATAAAACAAGTACCCGTGTAAAATGCTCAGTTTAAATCAACCTCCTAATATCATACCAATTTTCTCCTACTTTTGAATCTTTTTTAATCTTTTCTGCTGGATCCTGAGGATGCCAGTAGATATGTCAACATGATACTACCACTACTGTGCAAGTCACCCCGAAGCAATTTTCTAAGCTGCACCAAGTGCTGCTTTGGAGAACAGCAGGATGGACTGTTTTGTTTATGCCTGGAGCTTAAGTTTTTAAAACCTATGCAAGTTAGGGAATCCAGGCTTAACCTTCAATTTTTCTGTTCAGAAGTGTAATCTTTTCTACTTCAAATTTTTGCACATCACTAGTGGGGAATTTTTAATTGACATTTAAGAGTTTTGAATGTGTTTTCTTGAACTGTAACACATCATACAATACTCTGTAGCAAGAAAGCTTTCTGTAGAGTTAAGCGTATTTCAAAACATCAATTACACAATTAGCAAACCTTCTTTGCAGCGTGACAACCCGCTAACTACAAGGAAAAGGAAAGAGAACATCAACTTTCCCCTTGAAGAGTTTCTCAAAAATAGGAAGTTTTATTTACCTATCATACCGATACATGATGCAGTTCCCTTTGTTTCAGAAAGCAAGTTTTACATATATAGTCCTTATACCCATATTTATGGTTCCTACACAGAAAGGACTGAAGGGTCTCAAACTTCAAGAATCAAAGACACTATGGCTTTTCTGTTCTAGCTTTGTCCCTTTGTATTCATACAAGAGCTGGTCACCTGACTGCATGGAACTTGTCTTTTTTCGGCATCCAGAGACTATAACAAAAGTGAAAGAGGCTGAATTTGAAATATGATTTTTTAGTCCTAAAATTGTATTATTATATTATCATCATATTTAACACAGAATAATAGCACAGGTTCAATATACAGTCTGTAACATGTGGATCAGATGGTATGCAGCAGGAGCTGGGAGGATACTCACTGAAAAAGGTACCATGTAAGTATTTACACATTTAGTTTTTAAAAAGTTTAAGTTAGAAGCTTGTGAGAATTCAACAACTGCTAGAGATACAGGCAAACTCCTCACTTTAGATACTTCAAAAGTAAGATTTTTAGGATGTTTTAAAAGCAACATCACATCAGTACCCTCTGATTTGGCAGTGATCATCATAAAAAACCTTTTTAATAATGCAATACACTTGCACAAGAGTGCACAGCTGGACAATACTACTCCTCGTTCAGCTATACAATAGATATCTAGAGGCACAGGTAATGATACTAGCATTCATTTACCTTTTTTATTAAGACTTTTCTGTAGCCCCAAAGAGTCAAGAGGGTGAAAAGGAGAGAAGAAGCACTGTCTTCTAAACCCTACAGATATGTCCCCCAAAAACATGCTTTGCCGACTGTCTTATAGACATTAGGTTGAACAAGTTGTCTACAGAAAGCAACCCTGTAAGTGGCATATCCTAGTGAGTAGCATTAGGCCCATAAAAGCATGTAAGATCAACTGCACCAAGCTCAACAGACATGACATGTAGGTGACACCAAAGCAAGGCCTTGTTACTGCAACTAAAGGGAAAATAAAAAAATAAATGCCCACCCACAAAAAAAAAAGTAATCAAAATTCATCCATTACAAAGCTTGGCCATTCTTGAAAAAAAATATATACTGCACATTAGCCCACAGTAAGGAGTAAAAGAAGACTATACTAACAGAGGACAGAAATGTCATAAACACCACAGTAAAAACCAAGCCAGCATGACTACATATACCCACCCTCTCAGAAGAAACAAGATTCCCCCTTTCAAAATGTTTATCCCATTCCCACTTATTTCTATGGGCTGAAAGAAACAACAAACAATAGCAAGATCCTCCAGGGCACAGATTACATGTATTTCACTTAACCATGCCCAGTAGCCTAGTAAGAAGACAGTATGTTCTCCTTTTAATGCAGGTGCAGAAGATTTGATCGCAAAGCCTGACCTAAATCCAGGACTTAAAAAAGCAACTGCTTCAGGACGCTACCTCGAATAAATGTAATAGAGTATTTTCTTCAGCACAGAAATCCCTTGAAAGAAAATAGATTTTGTTTTCATTCATCCCAGAGTAGCCCTTTGGTAGTCAAGGGTCAGATTGCCCTGAAGCTGTGAAAGCAGTGACAGACTCCCCAAAGCCTCCAAGAACACTGGTTCAGGACAGCACCTAAACAAATCACTCATCAAGAATCCTTCACTTGCCGTAAACCAGTCTGCTTTGTTAAAAAACAGATTCTCTGTTCTTGCACACTAATTAGTGACTACTCATTTTTAACAGGCAATAGAGCAATGGAGTTAGCCGAGCAGCCTGCACTGCCTCCCCTCTTGGAAAATTCTGTATTTGCTCTCCCTTGCCTGCCTCTAAAACCACTAAAACAACAATACTCTTGGCCTTTGACTATTTTTTTTTGTTCCCACATTAGGAAGTATACACAGCCAAAAAAAAAGGCTGATGTCAAACTCCAAAAATCATAAATATTTAATTTCAGTCACCTAGATAATTGCATCTGAGCTTGAAAGCAATGCTCTGAAGTCTGATTGAGGTTTAAGGTGTACAAAAATTAGAGCAATGCACTCGACTGTTAGTGTTTACCTAGTCTGGTTATGGAGCCAGGCAGAAATAAAGCTTAAGATGTCAAAAGACAACTTATATTCTTTCCATTTTAGTAGACACTCAAAGCAATTTCTGCCTTTCACGCCCCTCCCAGTCCCTCAATTTTTAATTCTAAGTTTTAAATTTAGAATCTTTAAATTCTGATTTTTTTTCTTTTTTTTTTTTTTCCGGGAGAACTGAGGGAAAAAGAGCCGAGTCCTTCAAGCAACAACTTGATTCCTCAGTAAATTAAGACTCTGGAAAAATGCTTCAATGATTCTTGCAACTGAATTACAAGTTAACAGGTTTAAATAAAACAAGGGATGTGTGTGGCCACTAAAGTTTCAGATGCTTCCGCCTAGCAAAAGTCCATGTGTTTCTGAATGTGCTACAGAATACTCCAGCCAGAAGAAGCCTGAGGAATGCTCAGGGGCAGCAGGAGTGCAACCATGCAAAAGGCAAGGCAGCTGAGGAGTGCTTCCACCTTTGCACGTGCAGCAAGGAAATTGGTTAGTACTCCTGTGGTTTGCAGGAATCCTTGTACCAGATGCAAAAAGACACATCACAGAGTGGGTGAAAAGCTTCAGTACAGAATGAATTTTGCACTCAAGCACTCTTGGGACAAAGGATTTCAGTGCTCACATTTGCAGCAACAGTTGAACTGCATGTATAGCCTAGGGAGACTTCTCTCATCACACTCATGCTTTACCAACACCATCTGGAATCTCTCTTGCTTGTGGATGCCACTACTGAATCAAACCGTAATACTTCCTCTCTGATAGGCAGCCATAAAAAGCCTCTACCATGTCATCTTGTTTTTTCTATTATTCAATTGCTCAAGAAGATAACATTACCTCTTTTTTATTTTGGGAATGCTTTCTGCTAGAGATGAAATAACAGAATAAAGGGGGGAAAAAAAAAAAAAATCCACCAGTTCTCCCTACAGTTTTAAGAGCAAAACTATAGAAGAAATGTGTGTGCTAAAATACTACTTTTCACAATTTTCAGCAATATGGAGAGGCAAGGATCAGATGCCACAAATTTTGCCACAAAAATATGTGGGCCAAAAGAAAAACACAGCATTGTTGTATAAGTAAGATTAAACAGTTAATTTTTATCCTGGATGGACATAATAATTCCATATGAATTCTGAGTCTGAGGTAAATCAGTGTCTTTTATACTTACCTTAAAACACAAACACTGAAGACTTGTGAATGAATATATATGCCTGTACTTTCCAACTGCTAGGGTTTGAAGTAGAAATACTAATGTATTTTTAAGAAAGGTGCTACACAACAACTACAACAATTTTTAAACCCACAAAGAAACTGAAGAAACTGCAGAAGCTTGCCAGGTGACAGAACATAAGCTCCATATGACTGCCCTGATTTGCCCCAACTACTGGTTTGCATGTTATGTTCCTGCAAAAGACAGCACAACACTGACATAAAAAGTGAAACACTGGCAGATAACCACTATCACCACAATAAAAGTGTGTCTACGAGCTGGCTAAGTGAACAAGACCAGAGGGAAATTCCAAAGCCTAATTTTATCCTCTTAAGTATCTACATATACATACATGTTTGCAGAAATATTTTCCATTCACATGATGGCTACAGTATTAATTAGTATCTTACAATATTCTGCTAAACACATGCACACTGACAAATTTAGTCTTACAACGGCATATTTTTCAATAGAGCAAATCCTACACCATTGTTTTGGGGAAAGGAAGCATGGAAGTGGCTTTCAGTAAACGTAAAGATGGTTTTTAAAGGTAAAGCATGTCCACACAGTAAGCCTCTGACTCAGTTTACCTGCATGATAGGTCCCTAATACCAGATTACAAAGGCAGAAGGAACATCACAATCCTATGGATACTGGTACTTTCAGGTGATGGTATCTTGCATGAAGCATCTTGTGCTTAGTACTCAACTTGCTTATATAAGACAGAAGCGAAACAAAAAGACCTGGCATTCCAACAAGACAGATAGCTCTTGAGCATTCATCTACTCTCAACTCTTACATATAGGAGGAGCAATAGTATAACCACACATACTCAAATATCCCATTTTGTAATAGCAATCATTAACTCACCATAACAATCTATAATAACAAGGGATGGGAACTGCACATTACAATTTCTGTGTAGCCCAGCTCTCTTCTTCAATACTGTTAAACTTTCAGAGATTGTAACCTCAGCTTTAATATTCTGTATTCTGAAAGGTGAAACAAGCTGATTTTAAAATAACCAATTCACACTCCTTTTTTCTCTATTGTCCACTCTGCTCCAACAGCAAGCCATAATTTGCACTCATTTCCAAGTGATATCAGCTCACTTCTTGGGCTGCCTGGCAACAGGAATTTTAACTTGTAAATGTTTCCTGAACTGACACTCCCCTCCTCCACTACTCCAGAACGTGTGGAATAGCTGATGCTATTTATCCTCATTTTGCTAAAGACCTTCACAAGTTGTCAAAAAATATACCAGAAAACCAACCTTGAAGCTAATCTGTGCTTCCATGCAGTTTTCAGTCTTCTTATGAAATTGGGTTCACAAAAGAAGTTTAAGTAGTGAACTTCTAAACTCTGAAGATACTAAAAACTTGTATGTAATATATAATTTTACACATGCAGGCAAGCAGAAGGTTTTTAATATAAATCTGTAAAAAGCAAAGCTGCCACAGTACTTTTAGAGCTTAAAATGGTAAGCTTAAAATGGTTTCTTTTCTAAAAGGAAAAACCTGTCATGGATATTCAGCACCAGTACTTGTAATAGAAAAGAGAAATCAAAACTCCGTTCTAAACTTGAAGGGAAAAGGGAAAAAAAAGGGCAGGGGAGCAATACAGAAAGGCTATCCAACAGCACAAACTACACTCATTGCTTCCTTGTTTTTCCCAGAACAATCCAGATATTTGTCATTACTTTCACAGTTGCACATGTGATAACATGTGCCACAATCTATTCAAGAATATTCTTAACAGACCACAATCCAGAAACAATGATACCTTAAGAAAAATACTTCATTCAAAAGTCTTACTCTCATGAGAAGGAATTCAGACTGATCTCTAAAACTTGAAGGCCAGACAACAGAAACAGAAAACTGCAAAAAGAACCCAAATACTGCCTAATAGAGTATAAGCACAATTTCCCTTACAGACATTACAAATGAAAGGAATGAAACTCAAAAATCTGTTTCAGTTTCCAGAACAGGAAGTTGTCTCCTACAACATCACAGTAGCAAATTAAGTGTCATAGCAAGGGAATCCTGAAGTCCCATGCATGCCGGGATCCCAATAAAGGTGGAATCTTGTAAAGGTGATTACTTAGCCTTAAGAGAATCCAAGTTTAAAACATTATTTCTTAAGGGTACATCAAATTGCAAGTTTCCTACCCTAGCAAAAAATGGGTACTTCACCACATCCTATGAGCCGGAGACACAAACCTTGGGTTCCTCACCACCTATTCAATTTCCAGAAGAAACATATTAGATGCAGCCCACACTGCTTACATAGAAAGGTTTTCAGCTATGGACTTTCCTGCCCATTCTGTTACCAAAACATGTACACCCACTCTTCTGTCAATCGTTTCTCTCTCCATTTTGCAACAGACAATCCAAAGACAGAAGTTAACAAGCAAACACCGAGAAATTATTTTCCCTTTTCCAATGCACTTTACACAAATCAGTAATGCCTATCACTGTGGTACTAGCTATAAAGATTAGATACCACTAGAGGTCTGAGACAGATTCTGAGAAGTGAAATGAACGGTTAAGTTTGCAAAGCATTTTGTAGTTCCTTACTACTCACTTCAATTTAGTAATTGTTTTCTCAGCTTTGTTTCACCTTCTTGTCCTCTGTGTATCTACCCTCCCTGGAACCAAAGGAAAACCACCTTTACCAGCTCCTCCCTTGCCAGACAGTCAAATACATGTCCCTCATCCCATCCTTGAGAGAGCATTAGTAACAGTCGGCAAAAGCAGATGAACATATCAGCTAGAGCCTTAAAACTCAGGTAGAAAAGGAATTATCTAACTTCAGCAAGTTAAATATAAGCAGCCAACTACTGTAGCAGTGAACACGGTCCCCGTTTGTGAGGGGTCAAACAGGAACATTTATTGAAGTTACAAAATACAATATACAGGTTCAATGATTAAATATTCATCTCAGGGGCTGGTTTTATGCTAAACATGGGAGGAGATATTACAACTAAAAGAATACATTATGATTGCTATGAAGGGTATTCAAGAATGTAAGGCCAGTTTATATTTAATGAACACGAAAAAGAAGGAACAAAGGGATTGATAAGGAAAGTTTCTATCCAGCCCAGTGAATACACAGCAATCCACAAATATTGTCAAATGCAGGAGGCTTGGAGCAGTAGATGTCTACAGACTTGACTGAGTGTTATCAGCCAGGGAGGTTCCTTCAGCATTCTCCCAATATACTTTCCCAAGGCCTCTCTGACTTTCCAGACAAGCTTCTTGAAACTAAGATATTTTCAAATCCCACATCTCCCCCTGTCTTGTTTAAATGCTGGAAGACAAAAACTTGAGAAAAGCTTCTCTTGATTATACATTGCACACAGGAAACTAAGCAAGGAATACGTATTAAAATACAGAAAAAGACAAAAATTCCAAACAATGCTACGATAATTATTTTCTTAAGAGTTGCACTAACATTAAAAATATCTAACCAACCAAAAAGACTACTTAACTAAATTAATACTCTGTTTACTATAGTTTTCTAAAAACTGGCTAGTTCACAAAAGGAAACTTTCACTTATGAAATCTCATTTTCTAGCTACTTCACAATTAGCTCTCATTCAAGCAGGGAAGCAGCTGCTAAAACTGCATTAGTAGTCTTCTGCTCAAGTGAGATTTTTCTTTTCCTCTTTTTACATACACATCTGCACAAAATCTTCAAAAAACGAACTTACAGCACTCCAGAACTTTTTTATACTTTAGACAATCTACATTTCACAAGGTGGAACTTGAAAAAGAACTTAAGCTGAAAGTAAACTGTTAAAAGATGACACTGATTAGTAGCCAGAAGTAACTTGCTATGCCAAGTTATCACTCTGCAATGCAGTATTAGTTTTACATTTAACAACAGCATATAGGCTATGACTACTACTTCAACATAATTAGGTTATTAAAAATATAAAATAAAACCATTAGGGATGCTACTATGAATTACTGTGAGGTTTTAGCNGGGGCGGTGCGGGGGTTGCTGGCGCCGCTTCTCAGCGGCATGAGCAAAAAGAGGGAGGCAAGGGGGATTGCGCCACTCGGGCGCTGAAGGGTTGGGACAGGCAGGCACGCCGCTAGTTAGCCAGCAGTTTAAACTCTGCATGGGCTGCCTGCCTTGCTCAGAAAGCAAGGCTGTGAAGGGGGGGGTGGGTGCCGCACGTCGCGGGCTGTGAGAGGGGGACTTCAGGGCTCCCGGCACACAGCCTCGGTGCCTTGTCAGGTACCGGCAGGGTCACTGAACACCGACCTCCCCGCACCGTCTCGGGACCCACTGGTCACCACGGGCTCCAAGACTGGCACAGAGGTGGGGTCCCGACATGAGGCCACGTCGGAGCCCCCGCTGGAGCTCCTGCCAAACTCTGTTTCCTCCCCCATTCATGGTAACTGAAAAAGCATTAGTAGTTAATAGTAAAAACTCACTCTCCAACAAAGCATCAGGCAAAACTCTTTTTCATTTCTGTACTGGACTTTCCCCATTCACACTGCTAGCTGAAATTCTAAAAGGCAGATTCACCGAATTTCACAACACGCTACTACTCTTCCCTCCCCCCAGGGATATTGGGGAAAGTGGGAAAGGGGTTGGGGATGCTTGGTTTTGAATGGGAACAGGGGGAACTAGCACCGGCAGAGGAGGCACAGAAGACTCTTTTCGTTTATGATTTGCTTCTAAAGTCTCTAACTGCTGTGGGAGTTCTCACATTTGTGTTCTCAGTGTCGCATCGTTTTCGCTAGGCTTAGAGCCCGGTTTGGTTTTGTTTTCTTTTGCGATGGTAACAGCGGCTTTGCAGTGCAGAGCAGCAGCAGCTTTTGCAGCTTGGGGAAAAGCGGCAAAGCGAGGACTGGGCGGCTCTCGGGCGGCTCCTGAGCCGGCCATAGCAGGTCCAGCACCTGCGGCAGCGATGCCCGCAGCAGCTGGTGCCGGCACCGGGGAGACAGCAGCGCTCCGCTCCAAGCAGATGTAGATCCAGGATCTGGGGAACGTGGCTCTAACTCCTTGATGAAGTTATTCTCACTGGACTTGCAGTGACTTTCGTCAGAGTCCAAAGCTGCAGTATGGTTTTCTTGAACGGCCGTGTGGAAGTGAATTGTCTTCCGGCAGGACAGTTGCTGCGGGCAGACCCGTGGGTCGCTGGTTTTGCACGCCTCTTGCTGCGACACAGGGATGGGGCCACCACATGCCGGCACAGAGGGGTTGGGGCAGTTCTTTTCTGGTGGCGCTCTTGGTGCAGTGCGAGTACCGGGGCTTTCCCTGCCTGTCCCACCCACTTCAGGAGGTCGCGGTCTCTTAACGACACGGGCTTTTAAGGTTTCAAAGACAACACTCCATGGACATAGAATTTTTGTGGCTTTTTTGTCCCCTGTGGTTGCTGCATCCCACAAGAGGACTCCAATTCAATCCCACTGAGCGTATTTAAAGATGTTTGTTATGTTTAATTCTGGATCGTTCGTTTGAGCCCAAAGCAGCAAATGCTGCAAAGACTTCTCGTCTAAATTTGAACCATGCGGTTGAAGCAGGCCATCAATGATTGAATATACATGTTTCTGTTCTGATGACAGACTTCCTCCCATATTTTCGACCTATTATTCCGCAAAGCTCTTTTAAGCTTCAGTTTACAGCTCGCTCACCTGATGCCTTCCTTTGCACAGGGATAGTACATTTTGGAGCTCCTTCCTCAAGTTCGAGCTGTGCACTGTTACTGACAAGCAGAGGCACCCTGCACTGCTTAAACTTGATGGCTCTGGCTAGCTTACTTCTAAATATTAGAAGCCAGGATTCACCGTCCCATGTTGGGTCCCATTTCTAGCAGTGAACACGGTCCCCTTTTGTGGGGGGTC
>VXAU01002424.1:0-37653 GCA_013399695.1 Formicarius rufipectus | reverse complement strand
AGCCATGATGATGATGATTTCCATAAAACAGTTTTTCCAATGATCTGTTTGAAATACAAGTCATAATCTGTCTCCTGTACAAGACAGGAACACTGCTTGAGTCCCATATTTTTATCCTGTAGTTATTAATGAAGCATTTACATTTACATAAGTATATGCATTCATACCTGTATTGCCGGCATCACCTCTACAGAAGCAGGCAGAAGCTTTTCAGATGTTTTCAGCATCTTTAATTAGCTACTCAGGATATGAGATATCTGGTTTCTGTGTGGACCTCAACTTGAGAAAATTATCTTACAAAATTCCCTTTTCTGGCACAACCTTTGTGTTTGCTAAGCAAATGGTACTGAGAGACCTGCTGTTAGAGCTCTGACATTGTAGAGAGGGATAAGAGATAGTACAGTTCAGGACATGTTAAACTTGCAGTAGAACTTGCAGGTTCCAAAAAACCTGTCATGGCTTTACATCCTTAGGTAAACCCTGAGAACCGGGCTGCAGCGTATGTCCTGACTTGCCTCCAGTATGCATATTTTACTTATCTGACAGTAAGAATAGGTGTGCGGCCCAATGCTCAAGAGTGAACATCAGCTTGTTTTTATCTTTTCGGTTTTAGCAGGCATCCAATTTGTCTGTGGGAACTAGAGACTCAAAGGGAGCTGAATTCCTGCCAGGTATGTGCATTACTGAGGAAGCCTTAGGAAAGAGGAGAGGCTGAGCTGCCCAAAGCTTTGTATTTTGTTATCTTCTGGGGCATGTTCTTAGCTTCAGCCCAACACTGACATGCAGAGAAATTGTTTTGCCTCTGCAAAGCTGCTGAGTGGGGAGGAAGGACAGAACTGGTGGGCTCCCACTTCAAATTTAGCTGCAACTGTTTAGATAATGTGTGCCTGAAGGGGTATATCAGCAGGACGCATGGGAACACAGATTCATATCTGTCCTTCAGGATAAGCCTGGTCCATGCAGGCAGGAAAGGAGATGGAGACGTAACAATGAAGGAGGATGCTTTCCATTTGTGTGTAACACTAGCTGGGTGAAATTTACTTTACTAAGGAGTAACACTCCATTTTTCCTCTGCAAACTGTAAAGATATTATTTAATACCAGCACTTTTCAGATAGGTCTCAGTTTTGCATTTAGTATTATGTATTAGAGGTAATCTTATTTGATATTGGAGACAGAATAAGATTAGAATCTGAGCAGTACTATTGCTTAAGCTTGTTTAGTTATAGTTAATGTAAATAGGATTTATCACATCTGAATACACAGAAGGGTGAGGGACTGAGATGAATCAAAATATTTCACAGATGACCGGTGTGAAGTAGCAGCTTGAAAACAGAATAGAACCATAGAACTGTAGGATCACAGAATACCCTTAGCTGGAAGGGACCCCAGAGGATCGCTGAGTCTAACTCATGACTGCACACAGGGCAACTAAAAAGATGAATCATATATTTAAAAGCATTGTTCAAACACTTCTTGAACACCAATAGGCTTGTCACCGTGAGCACTTCCCTGCTGAGCCTGATTTAGTGCTTGACCACTCTCTCAGTGAAGAACTTTTCCTGTCAGTATCTGATCTAAACTTTTCCTGACATGCCCTTACTCTATTTCTTTGTGTCCTATCACAAAACACCAGAAAAAAAACAGATTGGTACCCCGTCTCTATTTCCCTTCATGTGGGTATTGTAGGTAACAACTTGGTGAATCCTATACTTCTGCTTCTCTAAAATGAACAAATATAGTGCCCTTGGCTGCTGCTCATAACTCATATGTTCTAGTTCTTTCACCATCTTTTGCCATCTTTTGGACACATTCTCATATTTCTATATTCTTCTTCCATCATGGAGTCCAAAATTACACACAAGAGGCCTCACCAACACTGAGTATAATGAGACAATCTCTTCTCTTGAGTGGTTAGCTGTATTTTACTTTATGCATGTCAGGATATGATTGACCCTTTGGGCTCTGAGGGCAGACTGTTAACTCGTATTGAGCTTAGCATCATCACAGGTTCCTCTTAGCAGAGCTGTGCTGAAGACTCTCATCCTTACATCTCTACAACATCCAGGATTAGACCATTCTAGATGCAGAATTTGGCATTTTTCATTGTTAAATTTCCTGCAACTGGTGATTGTACATTGTTCTAACCTCTCAAAAGCTCCCTGTAAGACCTCTTTGCCCTCAAGGTGATAAATGACTTCTCCTAATTCAATGTTTTTTGCAAATTTATGTATTGTGCACTCAACAGTTCAATCCAGATCACTGCTGAAACCATTGAAGAGAACACATTCCATCATTTGACTTCCTCCTTTTTTCCACTTTGGTCTTTCATCATATAAGAGATCCAAGAAGGAAAACACCGAAATACCTGTAGTATTTGCTAATACTGCAATAAACTGGCTAAACCCAGCACAAGAGGTAGCCTAGACTTTCTATTAAAATGTCTATATTATTTGAAAAAAAATCAGATACTTTGATGAAGTAAGACAAAAGAACTCAGGAAAATATCTTTTTTATGATGTATGTATCTGTATACCCAGTAATTATCAATATTTTTTTTTAATCCCCCATACCTGGGTGATTTCTTGAAGCAGAATGCAATACCTCTTCCTCAAAATGCATGCAGTCATGATCTGTAGGAAACTTTCATCAAAAATATTAGATGGGCATGCTTTCATTACATAGAACTGAATGTTTAAGAACCTTAGTCCTGAGCAAATAAGATGATGTAAACAGTTCTAAAACCTAGGTCTTCAATCCATTTCCTGTTAATCCCCCATCTGATCAATTTATGCTACTAATTGCCACCTAATTTCAATGATATCATAAAGCTATTTATGTAGATAGTTTTTAGAGGGTATGTGATAAATTCTCATCACAACCTTCAAAACAATGGTGGCCATAAAAAGATTATTTAAACTAAAAAAGTGTGCTGAGTAAAGAACACAGTAGAATTCTAAACTCAGACAAACTCCCAGGGAAAGGGACTCTGTTTACTATATTTACAGTGCACCCAGTTCCAAGACACAGGAAAAGAAACACCAGCATTCACTGCCACAATGCATTAAAAATGTCCCTTTGCAAATGTTAAAAACAAGCAAGAGTTGGTTTAAAGTTCTCTTATATTGCTAATAAATTTGGAAAAAAAAAAAAGAAGAGGCTGTACAAGTCTGGTTAAACCTTCTTGCTCTCTGCATTTTTTAAAGATTTATTTTTTAAAGATTTATTTTAGCAATTTGTACCTGGGTTAAATCCTGGAGAGCAGAAACTGAAAGAACAGATGAGTTCTGAAATTTCAGTGTAGATTGAACAAGGGTTACTTAGTAGACAAATTCTTACACTAGTGAAAACAGAAAGAGGTTCTTGGAACACTGATGTCTGAAATACAATCATAAAGTCTTTCAAAATATTTTTTATGTCCAATATAATAATGATAAAAGTAGTGGTCAAAACCAGTTCAGAATATAATTTGTCGAAACTCTTGTTCCACTGGGATCAACACTTTCTGCCTCAGGCTGTTGCTCGTGGTTCTTCAGCTCTAGAGCTTCCTCAGCTCTACAGCAAAAAGAATGAAGGGCAAGACAGAAGCCATGGTATTTAAATGACATGTGCAGTTCCTGGGCAATCCTGTTGAAACAACAAACATGAGCAACATGGACAGACAGACACAGTTAACTCATGCACCTTAGTTGAGGCGTTTTCAGGAAAACTTGGATATTGGCTTTCCACAGTGTTGCCTAGACTGAATCAGGATCTGAATTCACTGTATGTTCTTCCCACAGAGACAAAATCTTCTGTTTGTAGTTGAGAGGGTCTCAACAAGGCATATCTGAGAAGATTGCTTCTAAATCTGAGAGTATTCCTGCTTGTGACAGTGTTCTGTTAATGTAGTGCAATTCAAGAAAGCCATTTTTGAAAGAGAATGTTGCCTCATGTTTAGAGTTATTATTTTGAATGCCAGAATATACATGAAACAAATTAGGTAATTTCTATTTATGTCCTTATTATAGTGTATCTTTCAAACATTTCTCAGATAAAGAAATAAGGTCTAAAAATGCGTAACATGGATAACAAAATTAAAAAAAAAAAAAAAAGAAAAATGTGTTGGAAACAGGATTCTTTCCTTGAGCCTGATTCCAATTTAACTCACAATCCTGGCCAATACTACTGAAGTTAATGGGGCTGAAAAGAGTGTAAGTTAACTCAGACTTGGCCTTGTATTTTTTCAGATTTGTCCCTTATGACTTATCATAGAAGGAAATAATTTTATTTTTTATAAAACAAACTGACAGCTTGAGGTGGAAGCTAATGACTCTTTTTCTGCCAAAATTCATATAATTGGAATGGAAAAAGTATACTTTATAGGTCATGATGAAACTAAGTGCTCACTGGATGTCATACTGAAATGGAATTGTATTCTCTAGATTGCTGTACAGTTAGTATAATGATATATAACAGGACATTTTTTCCCTGTTATGTATTTCCCTGCACTCTGTCTGCTACATAAAAAACAAGTTTATTGTCTTACAATGTGAGAAAATAAATGTAAACATTCTTACAATCATTGATAGCTGTCCAGAGGAGAGGGATTTGTATAATTTCTACACATCTCATTGACTTTACTGTGAATACAAAAATTTCCGTACACAAGCTGTTAGTGCAGCTCTTCACCAAAATGTGTAAAGTATACTAAATATATAGAGCCCCCCTTGAAATTAATGGAAACTACTACCAAGCTCAGCACCTTTAAAACCCTTGCCATCTGGCCTGTCTGGTTCTTACGCTTGAGGTGAAAGTGACAGAAGAGTTTGCCAGCAACATGCATATTACTTCTGCTTCTCTCCTTTTTGTGAAAATCCAAAAATTTCTGGATAAACATTAAAGACATGGAGCAACCAGGAAAAATTCAGATAAAGCTATGAAATAATGAAAAAGTCATCTGTTTGAAATGTATACATCAAAGAAGACTAACATTTCCCATAATACTATTAGTCATTCAGTCTTTCCATTCATTTTTTTATATTGGCAAAACTTGTGTTCCTAGAAAAACAAGCATGCCTAACTGTAGACATTTATTCTTTTCAATCACGTTTAGCAGGAAGGAGGCTATATGGTGTTTGGTGTGGTTTTTTATTTGTTTGTGGGGGTTTTTTTGTTTGTTTGTTTGTTTGTTTGTGGAAATTTGTCTTGGTAATTCAGTTTGGCAGAGAGAGGTGAAGGAAGAGAGGGATGGGAAGCAAGAAAAGAAAGCACTGAGGAAAGAAATTAGAATAGAAAGACAGATAATGGTACACAGAAGCAAAGTTTTTAAACCCTTTTATTCCCTTCTAGCAATTTGGCAAGTGCTTTGGCTTGTTTGTACATTCATTTTCTTTTTGTACTTGCTTGTTAAAATCCATATCCTTTTCTGAAAAAAAAACACTTTATTTTGCTTTTAGCCTCCAAATACATCAGCTCTACTGTTTAAAAAACAGAAAACTTTCTATGATTATCTTTAAAAAAAAATAATAAAAAATTGAGATGGTTGATAGTGATTTCAATGTCAATTCAACTCTTCAAAAGTTTTGCAAGAGATGTTAAATTAATTGTATATTGCTGTGGAACTACAATTCTGCATGATGTTTATGAATAATATCTGTATAATGTGTGTTTGAAGGTACTATATTACTCTTTCAAGGCTTAAAGAACCTTTTTGTTCTTAAGAAACCATAAAATGGCATTACTGGAAGGCACCTTAAAGATTATCTAGTTCCAGACCGTCTTCCATGGACAGGGACATCTTCCGCAGAGTCCTGTCCAACCTGGCCTTGGACACTTTCAGGGATGGGGCATCTAAAACTTCTCTGGGTAACCTCTTCCACTGCTTCACCACCCTCACAGGGAAAAATTTCTTCCTAACATCTGATCTAAATCCACCATCTTTCTAATTGAAGCCAATCCTCTTTATCATACCTCTGTATGCCATTGTAAAAGGTCTCCTTATGCTTTTCTTTTAGGTTCCCCTCAGGTCTCAACCTTTCCTCAAAGTTTGCTGCATCTTTCTAATCAGCTTAGTGGTCCTCCTCTGACTCAATCCAACAGTTTGATGTCCTTCCTATGTTGAGAACCTGAGAGCTGGATGCAGTGCCCCAGGTATGATGTCACAAGAACAGATTAAAGGGGTCAGAATCACACTCCTCGAGCTGCTGGCTACGCTGCTTTTCATGCAGCCCAGGACACGACTGGGCTTGCAGTCGTTGGGTTGCAAGTTCACATTGCTGGCTCATGTCCAACCTTTCATCCACCAGCACCTCTAAGTCCTTCTTGGCAGGGCTGCTCTCAATCTCTTCATTCCCCAGCCTGTATGACACCAGGAGTTGCCCTGGCCCAGGTACAGCAGTTTGCACTTGATCTTGCTAAACTGCATGAGCTTTTAATAGGCCTGTTACTCAAGCTTGTCCATGTCCCTCTGAATGGAATCCCAACCTTCAACTCTGTCAGCTGCACTGCTCAACTTGGTATCATCTGAAAACTTCATGAGGGTGCAATTAATGCCTTTAATGAAGATATTAAATAACACTGGTTGATAGAGAACGTCTGTCTTCTTCAGGCTGACTTCCAGCCCAAAAAGCTCAGCAGCCTCTGCAAAGCAGGATGTTAAGTGCTGCAGAGCTGTTTCTGTGGGAGCAACAAGGGCAGCATCATCAGCAAAAAGCAGCTCGTGGACAAGGTGGTTTAGGGTCTTAGTGTGGGCCTTCAGCCTCCTTAGGTTGAAGAGGCTTCCATCAGTATGATACCGGCTGTAGATGCTGTTTCTTCATCAAGGTCTGCCGTGGCCCTTTGGAGCATCATGCTGAAGAAGATTGTGAATAGAGTTGGTNGCAATAAACACCTGAAGAAAAGTACAAAGATCAGTGTCTACAGAGCCATCGTACTGTCTACTCTTCTCTGTGGGTCTGAATCTTGGGTCATCTACCGCCACTACCTGCGACTCCTCGAACGCTTCCACCAGCGCTGCCTCCCTACAATCCTAAACATCCACTGGTCCGATTATGAGACTAATGTGTCTGTTCTGGAACAGGCAGAGGTCACCAGTATCGAGGCCATGCTGCTGAGAACACAGCTGCGCTGGGCAGGGCACGTCTCCAGGATGGAGGATCACCACCTCCCTAAGACTGTGCTCTACGATGAACTCGCCACTGGCTGCCGCAAGAGAGGAGCCCCAAAGAGGAGATACAAGGCCTGCCTGAAACAACACCTCAGCCTTGGCCATATTGACCACCATCAGTGGTCCACCCTGGCCTCCAGTCTGGAGACGTGGAGACACACAATCTATAACGCTGCTGTCTCCTTTGAAACTGCACGCAGAATCAGTCTGGAGGAGAAAAGACCCCGCAGAAAGAACCGTGCCTTGACAGTGCCACCTACGGAGACTTTCTGCTGTGCCTTTTGCAACCGGACTTGCCTATCTCACATTGGCCTTTTCAGACATCAGTCCACTTGCAGCAAGCATGGGTAAAACCCTCCCAAATCTTCATTTGCGAAGTCTTGCCATGATGATGATGAAATAACACTAGTCGCAGTACAGACCCATGAGGAACAGCACTCACCGCTGATGTCCATCATGACCCTGAGCCATTGATCACCGCCCTCTGGATGTCACTATACAACCAGTTTCTTATTCATCTAACAATCCGCACATTGAATCTATCTGTCTTCAATTTACAGAGACAAATGCTGTGGGGTACTGTATAAAAGGCTTTATGGAATTTCAGTTAAATAGCATCTGTAACCCTTCTCTTTTCCACTGATGTTTTCACTCCATTGGAAAAGGCCACTCATTTGTTCAGGTGGGATCTCCTCTTAGTGAAACTGTGCTGGCTGTCTTGAATCAGATGTGTTGTGAATCAAAGTCTGTTTTGCTGTTTCACACACATGTGAAAATAGCATACTGTATTCTCATTATGGTGAGATGATTGGCCATTCAGGCTACTGAGATAACTGTCAGAAAAATAAATATGTGTCTTGATTAAAAGAGAAAATCTAATGTCAACCTCCATAAGTCTTCCCAATTCTTCCATGGTCTAGCTCTAAAACACAAGATAATTACAAAGGCATGGTTTTGTAAGGTTTTTTAATTAATTCTCATGGTTTCATATGGACTTGAATGATCACAATGTGTTAAACACCTGTGAATAGTTTTGTTCATGTTTAAGAACAGCATACCATCAAAAGTTAGGAGATTAGATCTGGCGTGAGAATGATTTGTGCAGTGCATTGTACACTATTGCTTCAATACTCACTGGAAAGCCAAAGATTTCAAAATAGTCTACTAAAAAACCAATGGTAATGAGGTCCTATGACTCTATTCTTCCCAGAATTCTAAGAGAAGTCACCACCATGTTTGGATGGGCAAGTGGGCAGCCTTTTTGGCATATTAGATATTTTTACCTCTCTGGGAATTAACATCAGAATACTTTTAAAAGTAGTGCTTAAGTCTGCATGAACAGGTATATCATATGGTCTACAGAAGATCTGTGCCCTTCCAGAGAGGCAGCTAGGGTTCCCATATGCACTGGGACATTTTAAAAATTATATCTCATGGCGTTTTAGCCACTAGATCCCTTATTCTCTTTCCTCTGCACAAAAACTGGGAAATACTGACTCTGAGATGGGTATTCTCACTTATGCTCAAAAATAATGAAGATGTGGAAATTACTATGTAATTTATTTTTTTTTTTTGCTTTCTTAAAGCAGTTTCCTAGGATTACACAAAGTACATACAGGCAAACCTGAAAATTGAAAGCAAATCATAGAATAACAGAATTGTTTAGGTTTGAAGTGACCATAAAGATCATCTATTCCAACCACCCTGCTGTGGACAGGGATCTTTCACTAGACCAGGTTGCTCAGAGCCCTGTCCAACCTGGTCTTGAACACTTTCAGCAGTGGGTTGTCCACAGCTTCTGTGGTCTGCCTTTTCCACTGTCTCATCACCCCTACAAGGAAGAATGTCTTCCTAACGTCTAATCTAAACCTACCCTCTTTTAGTTTTCAATACTATCGATATCCATCACAACTCTGAGAAACTGACCAATAAATAGCCTCTGGGTGCCACCATTCAACCAATGTCTTATCCTTTTAACACTGAATCTGTCTCTCTCCTATTTACAGAGAAGGATGCTGTGAGAGACCATGCCAAAGCCTTTACAGAATTTCAGATAAAAGACATCTGTAACAGTTCCCTTATCCACTGCTGTAGTCATTCCATCAGAAAAGGCCACTGGGTTGGTCAGGCAGGACATGCCCATGATGAAGCCATGCTGGCTGTCCCAAATCACCTTCCTGTTTTCCATGTTTCTAGAAGGGTCTGCTCCATGATCTTCCCAGACACAGAGGGAAAGCCAACAGATTTGTAGTTTGCAGATTCTCCTTTCTTCCCTTTATAAAGATGAATACAGTATTTCCCTTTTCCAAGTCACCTGACACTTCACCTGATTGCCTAGACTTTTCGAATATCATGGAAATGGCTTGGCAACTACATCAGCCAATTCCCTCAGGACTCTGGGATGCTCCTCCTGGAGTCTCACAGACTTCTATATGTTCAGATTCTTCAGGTGGCCATGAATCTGATTTTTTCTTACAGTGGAAGGGACTTTGCTGCACTAGTCCCCATTCTGCTGTCCGTCCACTCGAGACATGTGAGAAGAGAGGTTGCCACTGAAGCTGGAGGCAAAACCTCAGCCTTCTCCTCATCTGTTTTTTCTGGTTTTCCAGCATTGTTTATCAGTGGAGTTCACTTTCTTTAAATTTCCTTTTCTAGTTATCTATCTGTAGAAAGACCTTCCTGTTGTCCTTTGAGTCCCTTGCCAGGTTGAGTTCCAGCTTCATCTTGGACTTCCTCACCATATCCCTTCAAAACCAAATTTCAACTCTATACTCTTCCCTGGTCACCTGCTCTAACTTTAACTGAGTATGCAACTGCTTCTTCCCCTTCAGTCTGACCAGCACTTCTCTACTCAGCTATTCTGGTCTCTTTTCTGTTTTTCTCAGTTTCTTACCCATGGGTACTACTGGTTCTTGTACTTTATGGGTTTGCCTTAAAGATCTGTTAGCTCTGTTCCACTCCCTCATCTCTGAGGGCAGTGTCCCAGCAAGTCCTGTTGACTATCTCCCATACGAGCTGGAATTTTCCTTTCCTAACATTCAGGGGACTAACTTTTTCCTTACTTCACTCATAGCCCTGAAATGCAAAGCTGCCACACACAGAATCATTCTGGACAAAGTGTTCAGCACATAGCTGGATGAACACAAAATGTGATGGGTGAGCAGTTGGCTCACAGGTGGAGCACAAATGGTAATAGTGAATGGAGTGACATCAGACTGGTGACCTGTCACTCAGGGGGTTCCACAAGGCTCCTCTTGGACCTTGTGCTCCTCTACATCTTCATAAATGACTTGTATGCAGCACTGGAAGGGATATAAAGCAACTTTACAGATGACACAAAACTGGGAGGACCTGTTGACTCCCTTAAAGGCAGGAAGGCCCTGCAGAGAGTCCTCAGCAAATCAGAGGACTGGGCAAGCACCAACCACAGGAAGTTCAACAAGGGAAGGTGATGGATTCTGCATCTGGCATGGGGTAACCCTGGATATACAGACAGACTGGGGAATGAGATACTGGAAAGCAGTGCCATGGAAAGGGATGTGGGGGTCCTGGTTGATGGCCAGTTGAATCTGAGTCAGCAGTGCCCTGGCAGCCAGGAGGAGCAACCCTGTCCTAGGAGCCATCAGAAAAGCATCGCCAGCCGGGTGAGGGAGGGGATTGTCCTGCTCTGCCCTGCACTGAGGCGGCCTCACCTGGAATATTGTGGGCAGTTTTGGGCAAAAAAATATAGGAAAGATATTAACCTCTTAGAGAGAATCCAAAGGAGGGCAGTGAAGATGGTGAAGGACCTTGAGGGGAAACTATATGAAGAGCAGCTGAGGGCACTTGTTCTCTTCAAACTGGAGAAAAGGAGACTGAGGGGAGACTCCATTGCGGTTGCAACTTCCTCATGAGAGGAAGAGGAGTGGCAAGCACTGACTTCTTCTCTATGGTGACCAGTGACAAGACCTGAGAGAATGGCCTGAAGTTTTTTCAGGGTAGGTTTAGTTTGGATATTAAAAAGAGGTTCTTCACCAAGAAGGTGGTTGGGCACTGGAACAGGCTCCCCAGGGAAGTGGTCACATCACCAAGCCTGACAGACCTGAAGAAGTTTTTGGATGATATCCACAGGCATGTTGTGTGACTCTAAGGAATGGTCCTGTATTGGGAGAGGCACCTGTCAGGGACTGCCAGGAGAATAATGTTTACTTATGGATGAAACTGTTTGCTGCTGCCACAGACACCTGTTGGATACCTTTTGCCATGGAGCTGCTGTTTCTGCAAGTTTTTATACAGTTTAAATGTTATAGTTAGGACAAAAAGTTGTATTAGATAGGTAATTAATACCATTCTATTACTTCTGTATGTCCAACTGTTCTGCTTAGTTCTGGAAACCCCGGTTACAGCCCCCTGATTGGTTGATGTACCCCAAAACCTCATTGGCCAGCCGGTGGGGCAATGCAGCTCCACCCTATAAAGCTAAACCATCCCTAGTTCTTCCTTGTAAGTTAAAAACCCTCCTCCCTTTTCCTTTTGTGTCGCGTTCCGCCCCTAACTCCACTCCAAGTTCTAGAAGCCTCCGAACGAACCTTATAAGTATCCCATGCTCTCCTTAATAAAGTGTTCACGCCCGTTCACACCCTTCCCCTGCGTGGACCGTGCCTTCTTTTCCTTTCGGACCATGACAGTCCTGTGCAGGGCTTAGGGTGTAACGTAGTGATGCTTATGGGTCCCTTGCAACTCTGTTTTGGCGAGGATAGCGAATTCCACTTATGCATGATCACTGCAGACCAGGCTGCCTTCAATCTTAATGCCCCAGATTAACTCGCTTACATTGGTAGTCATCAGATCCAATATTATATCTCCTCTGGTAGAGCTGCTGTCTATTATTTGGTTCAATAAGTTATCTTCTATGCATTCTAGGAGTTTTCTTGTTTGCCTGTAGCTTGTCATGCTATTTTTTTAGCAGATATTGGGGTAGTTGAAGTCCCCCTGCATGAGAAGATCTATCATGCTGCTGGAATAAGAAGGTTTTGTCAATAGGCTCCCTTCATCAGGGTCCTATAGTGGACACTACCCACAGGAATACCTTTGTTGCCTCAGTTTCTGATTGTTATTGACAGGCTTTTGTACTACGCATCTGCACTTCAGACACAGCTCTTCACACTAAATCTACCTCTTTATGTAGAAAACAACCTCTCCAGTTACTTCTGAAGAGCTAGTTGTTATGATCAGGTTCTATAAATTATCAGAGATGCCTCTTCCCAAATTAAGGTGCAAGTGAAACCATATGGTGAAGTTACTATTATGAATTTTCATTTAACAGAAAATATGAGATAGAGATAGGAAAAATAAGAAAGAGCCAATGGGGGAAGAGAATGAGAGTGACAGAGAGAGATTAATTAGGGAGAAAATATCATCACTCTGTAGAATTGATGGCATCCTGTTGATCCTCTGCTTGTGACTTTCTCAATAGTGAGATTCCCAGTCTTGTCAAAGTGATGGTTGCACTCCAGATGTGTCAAGGAAAGCCTGTGTGATGAGGGAAGAAGACCATTAGTGATCAAAGTCTAGGATGGTGAGGGAATCCCAGAATCACAGAATTGACAGGAAACTGAACATGAGCCAGCAATGTGCCCAGGTGGCCAGGATGCTATTGGCCTTTCTGAAATATTGTGACCAGTAGGACCAGGGAAGTGATTCTTCCCCTGTCCTTGGCCCTAGTGAGGCTGCACCTTGAGTACTGTATCCAGTTCTGGGCCACTCAGTCTAGGAAGGATATTGAAGCACTGGAAAGGGTCCAGAGAACGGCAACAAGGCTGGTGAAGGGTCTGGAGCACAAGTCCTATGAGGAGCAGCTGAGGGAGCTGGGGGTGCTTAGTCTGGAGAATAGAAGGCTCAGGGGAGACCTTAGCTCTCTCTACAACTTCCTGAAAGGAGGTTGTAGCCATGTCGGGGTTGGTCTCTTCTCACAGGCAACCAGCAACAGGACAAGTGGACACAGTGTCAAGCTGTGCCAGGGGAGGTTTAGGTTGGACATTATGAAGAAATTCTTTACAGAGAGAGATATTGGGCACTGGAATATGGAGCCCAGGGAGGCCATTGAGTCACCATCCCCTGAAGTGTACAAGGAGAGTCACTTAGTGCCATGGTCTAGCAGCCGGATTGGTGCTAGGTCAAAGGTTAGACTTGATGATCTCAGTGGTCTTTTTCAACCTGCTTGACTCTGTGATTCTAAGGAAAGTCCATGTGGTCTTCTATTTGGTTTAGACCATGTGGGAATGCCCCCTATGCCTTCCCTGGGGTGGGGAGTTTTACAATATCTGATGTAAAAATGGATCATAGGACATTTCAGAAGGCTTTGACACCTCTCAAGATGTTACAGCTGCCTGTTATATCAGTGCAGGTAAGTCAATTTTGGCCCATCAACAAAGATTGATATCTTCAGGCTATGTGTGAGTTGTCCCAATACTTCCCCAGGCAGAAGTTATCCCACCTGAGTCATTTGTACAGGGACATAGAAACAGGACCCTACCTAGCAGGATCTGTCTCTCTTCTTATCTTGTTCAACACCCAGCTTGCACCCCGAGGGTGTACATGCTCTCAGCACCTGAGTGACTACTTTACATATTGTCAGTTTGCAACTTGATTGTCAGAGCCATCATCGTTCCTGTCTTTCAGACTTGTGTATACATTCTTCCCCTGGGTTAATTGGACAATTAGACACCTTTATCTTATCTCAAGTTCCTGTCACAGTCCAAATTGGTAAGCATATTCAGACACCGGTGGGCTTTGGTGAGTAGTTGGTTTCTATTAGCACACATGGATTTCCAACTTCTCCTATTTGTTGTCAGTGATCTGTTTTGTCAGGATAGTCCTACCTTGGTATGCATACTACACAAGGTATTATGCAAATGATTATTCAACTGGTGGCACTAGGATGCTGTTTTGATGTTAATTATGCTAAAACTCTTCTGATTCACCAGAGTTTTGAATACACATCCTGATTTTTGAAGCAGAATTTGACAGATAAGTTAGTCTGCAGGCTTGTAAATCTGTGCCTGCCAGTCCATCACTTTATAAAAACTCAATCTAACTTACATATGGCAAATCATTCCACATATTTCTTTGAAGTGTGGAGATTCTTCTGTGAAGCAGGGATGCCTCTTCATGGTTGCTCCCCAGGGGCAGAGAGAAAGTGAGAGATCTGCCCACTATCTTGTAGGGTGAGTTATATCAAGCTCAACTTACAGATTGTTTCTTATGCTAGCTTTGATCTAATTGCTTTAATATAATTGCTTTGTTACAGTGCACTATATTATTTTGTTATATAATACCTTAATATTAGATTTTTAGTTTTTACACTGTGTGGTAATCAATCCTGGTTAAGATATTTTGTTTGTTCACCTATTTGTTAATTTGCCATTATAATTTATTCATTTTATGTAAATATGTCCATTTTGCCATCAACAAAACCTGCAGGACCAAGTGATTTAATCACATGTCTATAATTCTTTAAATCTAAAAAGTTGTCACAGTCTGAGGCTAAGTTTGGATTCATCCACACGTAAACTCTTTTCTGAGAAGGAGTTTACAAAGCAGGGGAGGCCTTTCTGCACCTCGTGACTCAAGAGCAAGGTTTTTTAGTAGCTTTGTCTAAGCCTTCCCTCTCCTGTAACAAGCATGCCTTGGTGTAAAGGCACCTCAGCTGGGCTGATGACCATGTTGCCTTCCCATAGGAACATCCCTTAATTCCTTTGAGATATTTCTTTGGTGTTTCTTTGTTGGTTTCTGTGACTTCAGAAGCCCCTTGCTGGTCTCTGTAAGACTGCAAGTGTGGTACAGTGTGGCTGGCACAGTTCAGAGTCATTGGCAATAGGCCCTTGTTTTAAACCTGTCCCTTTAACCTTGTCCTGTCGTCCTGCAGCTCTCCAAGGGCAAGGTGATATTGTACACCTCCCCCATCACATGTAGTTTAAAGTTCTGTCAATAAGCCCTGCTAGTTCCATTTAGTGTAAATTGTGTACTTCAGTCCTTTTGATCTTGTAAGCCAAGCTGTCCTTGAACAGGTGGATCTAACTGTGATTTATTAGTGCTTGTCTCAGAAAACAGAACTTGGCCGTGAATTTGATACCTGTATGGGAATGGGTGTGCAAGCACACCTGTTTATATCTGCAGACATTTTTGAGGTAAAACCCTCCAAGGTTCACTGGGAAGAGAAGAAGACTGGTTAGTTGCTTCTGTTGCTTGGCTTTTAATGTGTCCATCAGAAAGAAATTAGAAGAGAATACCAAATCAGTTCATTACAGTTCTCTGTAGTGTGTTTATCAGTATTAAATTATGGCAGAAGTTATTTCCATCCCAGTCAGTTTCTGTTTTCTTGCTCCTTTATAAAAGGAAACAGGTACTCTTCCATGTGCTAACAGGACTGCAAATAGTGCCATTCTACAAAAAAATCTTGGAGTACCAACAGTGTTCATAAAAAGTACTGCCTCTTCACAGCTGATAGACCTCGTGCCCTATGTCATTGATAATCATTACCATCATCTACCTACAATTTCTGTGGCTGAGTCCAGCCTTCTGATGAACTTCACTATTAATTTTTTATCTGCTTTGAAATGGTTGATCATAGTCATAAACTTAATGACTCTGGCAATTGCAGTCAATGATTTTATAACACCCTGAGATGAAATAGATCTTTTTTTTAATAACTCCTTCTAATAATTTTATTAATGCACTTTGAATTTCAATACAATTTCTGTTTGATCTGATAATCTGAACAAGGTGCTGGGGGAAATTAGTTTCTGCTTGGTGCTTGGTTTACATTCCCAGAATATACAATGAGTATTCTATAAGAAGTACAATTTTAAAGCCTCTTGGGAGTTTTGTGATATCCAGGTTTATATTATGTTCTTTCTGAAAATGTAAATGTGGTAGTTGATTCTACTTCTCCTTCATACCTTGCAATTATCTTGAATCCTTTACCAATTATACTCAATCAGATGCTGTATTGACTACAGAAGAGATTTCAAAATCTGACTTATAGTTATTTCTCATTATTACAATCAAAAGAGTATGTGTTATGATGAGCTCTATGCTTTCAAATGGAGTTTGGGAAAAAAGACTTCTCATTTGTAGACAAAATTCAGTTGCAAGAATTTCTAGTCTTTCATAAGTTGCTTCTGAAAACATTTTAATTTTTCAAAATTTAAGTTGTTCATTCTAAACAGTACTTGAACATTTAATTTTGATTATGTTTTACATGCATGAAAAGTCTTCCATGAAATTACAAGCTACCTATAGCTGACCATAACTGGGAAAGAAACTTTTACAAAAGGCATGAAAAATGCAGACTCACATGCTAGGAGTATTTAATTGCCACTGTTTTTTTTTTTTGTTTTGGGTTTGGTTTTATGCTTGTTCGTTTGTTTGTGTTTGTTTGGTTGGTTGGTTATTTTCTATTTTGTGGGGGTTTTTCTTTGGTGTTTTTTTTTATTATATGTGTGGGTTCTTTTTTTTTTTTTTTTCCTGCTACCCTTATATAATATTTTCAAGTGGATGCTTATGCAATTTACAAACTAGCATAGACAGTAACAGAGGAATTGGATTATTAACATTCAGAACTGGCTACATGACTTTTCAGCTTTTGCCTTCTTATAGTCTTCACAAAACTTCACTTCTGCTCTCAGAAATCATGCAGAAAGCACTGCTATATCAAAGAATCAAGTACTGGAGAGAATCTCAGGGAGATCATCTGCTTAACCTCTCTGAATGAACTTACATCCATGTAATTTCTAACAGATATTTGTCCAATTTATTTTTGTAAATTCCTAGTGCCAGGCACCTCACGACCTGCCAGGACAACTTATACTACTATGTCAATGTTTGCACAGTTAAAGAATACTTCCTTGCTTTTTTGAAACTATCCGAGTGGATATATGTGTAGAGTCTCGTTGGAGTGTTGGGTGGTGTGATGGTCGCAGGGGTATGATATTAGTCTCCTAGGTTAGACTTTCCAGTCCATGTATCTAGGAGAGGAGGGGGTGCTTTCCCCTGGTTCCCCTCCGGGCCACGTGGTGCCTGAGCCCTGGGCAAAGGACAAAGAGACCACACCAGCTTGGAGAGGGTGTGAGCAGAGAGAGAGAGTTTATTCAGGAAGCAGGGACTTTTTATAGTCCCTTGGAGGGGGTTCAGATTCTCCAATGGGGGAAAAGGTATTGTGTGGCTTTGGGCCAAGAGAGATGAGGGGATTAACATAGAGGCAGGGAAAGGTTTCAGGTAGCAAGGTGGGTCACGCCCCTCTCTTCCCTGGGGAAGGGTCGCAAAGCCTCTCTGGGAAAAACACATGGTTTCGGGGAAGTAATACAAATGGATTCTGGGAAGGGGAAGACATGGATTCCAGAGGGGTACACATGGAGAAGGGTAAACACACATTTTAAGCAATATTAAAACATCATTTCAAGGTCTTATCAGTTACATTCTTAATCATTTCAAGGTATTATCAGTTATATTCTTAATCCATTCTCACATGAAACTATACTTACCTTTTCTTGCATGCTTCCTATAGCTCTGCTATGTCTACCTGTGTTATCCTGGAGTCATAGCATGTGGTTCTCAACACTTTTAAGCACAGAGTAGCAAAACATCAGCACAGGTTGTGATGAATGCACTGAAGGCAATTCTTTACATAAGAACGTATGTCAGGGCTTACTCATATACAGCTTCCGTTCAACTGTTGTTCTGAAATAATTTTCTCCAGATTATCTAATTTGTTATTGCACATCCTGCCTAAGTCTGTGTCAGGTAGCTAATTTAATGAATTATCAAGTCTGTGTAATTCGTGAAGTTAGTTTTGATGAATTCATTATGGATAGTTTAATGCACTGGATTTTTACTTTCCCAGTCTGGTTCTCAGGAACTTTGGTTCACCTTCTGTTTAAACACTATTCTCCAGCATATGTTTACTGTTATCTGTGATTTTGTACAACGTTTGCATGGGAAAGTTTTGGTAGCTGCTGAACAATCCTACTGGTGACCAAGACTGAGCTCATCATCAGCCTCTGGGATAACATATTTAAGAAGGGGGAAGAAGTTATTGTGCAGGAGCAATTGTAGACAGAGAAGAGAGGAGGGAGAATAACAGCTCTGCAGATACCAAGGTCAGTGGTGCAGGAATGGGAAGAAAGGCTTCAGGTGCCAGAACAGAGATTCCCCTGAAGCCTGTGGTGAAGACCATGTGGAAAGGCTCTTCTTCTGAAGTCCATGGAGGTCAACACTGGAGCAAGCGGAGATGTCTGAAGGATGCTGTGACCTCAAAGGAAGCCAACGCTGGAGCAGGCTCCTGACAGGAGGCTGCAGCCCTGTAAAGAGAGGATCACACAGTGTAACAGGTTTGCTGGCAGAACTAGTGACCCCGTGGGGGACCAGTGCTGGAGCAGTCTATTCCTGAAGGACTGCATCCCATAAATGAACCCACAGTGGAACAGTTTGTGAAGGACTGTATCCTGTGGGAAGGACTAATGTTGGGTTTATCCATGGAGGACTGTCTCCCATGGGAAGGACCCCATGCTGGAGCAGGGGAAAAGTATGAGGAGGAAGAAGCTGTAAAGACAATGTTGGTGAACTGACCAAAACTTCCTTTCCTCATCTCCCTGCACCACTCCTGGGGAGGAGGAGGAGGGGAATTCAGGAATGATGTTGAGCCCAAAAGGAAGGGGGAATATGCATTAAGATTTGCTTTTATTTCTCATTACCCTACTCTGTATTGATTGATAATAAATTAAATTAATTTCCCTAAGTCAAATCAGTTTTGCTTGTAATGGTAATTGGTGAAGTATCTGTTCCTGCCCTTATCTCAACCTGTGAGCCTTTCATTGTATTTTTCTCCCTCTGTATAGATGAAGAGGGGGAGTCACAGGGATGCTCTTGAGCACTTGGTGTCCAGTCACCTTCAATCCACCACAGAAGATAAGTGAACATACCTTTTCTATTGCAGTACATACATGCCATTCATAAAAATCTGAATAGGTACAGATCCAGACATGTTTTTGACAGAAAATATATGTAAACAAGTGAAACATTCCAAGGCCATATGAGAAAATAACAAGGAAGATAGGGTAAAAAATCTTACTGAAGTCAAGACAGTTGTTAAAACTAATTTTTTTCTTTTCTTTTTTTTTTTTTAAAAAAAAAAAGTCCCAATACACTTTTAAAAACTTGAGCAGTTTTGAACCTCTGCTTTTTTTATGAAACTGCGTACATCATTGTTCATCTGTTATCTCTCAAGATTTTTCACAAGATTTTTTTCAATTTACCCCCATATTTTGCTGGATTCAGCAGTTGGAATGATGAATCTGTAATTTTGTAACTCTCTTCTACTCTTTTTCAGAAGATAGGAACCACAGATGTTTTTCAGTCTTTACACATTCTCAACATAATCTTTAATGGTTTTACTGAGCATCACCGAGTTTACTAAACATATAAAATACATTACTATTTCTGAATTATCTCATTTTTTTACACAATGAATTCTGCCAGGTCTAGTTCACATGTCACAGAAACAACATATATATGCATACACTTGAATTTCACAGAGTTAATTCACGGAAGTTGTATGGTACAAAATAAGGTAGTGATTATGCAGTTTTAAAAGCTTCAGTACAGATTCGTTGTGATAGAATATTGATTGGCAATTTGTACATATGTGACATTGTGTCTATGTCTTCCTGCTTAATTTTCTAAAGTACTAATATATGTATTTAAACTACAAAAATTTTGAAAGACATATATTTAAAGATTAATTCAATAATGTGTTAGCTCATGCAATGATTTCCTATTAATTCATTTTTGACAACATTCATTTAGGAGGAATATCACAGATCCTTGCCATTACTATGACTACTAAATGCGTAATAAAAATGTGACCTGAGATGTATTCACAGCTAAAGGAGAGTAAGATAACTTGTATATGAAAAAATATTAAAGATAAAGGACAAAGTAAATGTTCACTGCCAAAATATATATTCTACATGTGAGCAAATGGACTGTATATGTCGAGGTGTAAAGTCCATATAAGAAATTTCATAGCAACACGAAGCTGTGTATTCATGTATCCTTGGACCTGCTAATCTGTCCTCTGCTTACTAATTCAGCTTTCTTAGAATTCAATTTGACATTCTAAACTCCTAAGTACACTCAAACAGCTGTGACTTTTTAAAGTAAGATTCCTAGAGGAATGTTGTCTTTCTTGCAGCAAAATTGCATAAGATTATACTCAGCTTGGACAAAGTTTCATCCTGTATTAGGAACAGGTTTCAGTTCCATTATACATTATTTCTCAAGTCTAGTTGTCCTGGTTTTAGTAGCCAGGCTCAGTTTGTCACTGTGTGGGTGTGTATTTTAAAGCCTCTATGCCATTTTTTCCCAGGAACTGCTCACAATGGCACATTAGCAGCTATTGTCTAAGGGACAGCACACCCCTCAGGCTACAAACAGGGTGTTTAGGAACTTCTGTGAGATAAGGAAGTTCTCTTGCCTCCACACCCACCTGAGGGGTCATATCTGCTAATGAGCCATCAGGGTTGCCAAAAATACACCATTGTTCACCTCATAGAGTAAATCACCCATTCTTTAAGTCTCCGCCCAGGGGAGGGACTGGGTGGAGCCTAAGTGGATATAAGCTGAGGTTTGGGCCTGGGATCTCTGTTCAGATCCAGAGGAGGACCAGAGCCGCAAGCTGACTGAGACTGGCACCAGATTGCAACCATCACTTTCACCAGCAGGTACTTTGTTTTCTTTTTACTTTGAACTCAGGGGGGGCCGCGTGGTGCTCAGCACAGAGTTGGTGAGCTCCACTCTGCTTGTGCCCCACAGTGTTGGGCTGTACATCTGGTGTTTTTTGTGGCACAAACAAATTTCCTTTTCTGTTTCAGTGTATTTTTGTGATCTTTTAATAAATTGTTATTCTGACTTACAATCCCATTCTGAGTTGGATTCATTTCTCAAACTGGTTTAACTCTAAACCAGCACACTAGTATATGTACTTGGATACAGATCTTCAAACACATATAAACACTTCAAATTTTAAGCTTTATTTTTAAATTCGTTTTTCACCTTATTTGTCTGCCTTTTCATAAGTGACAAGATATGTACCCAGTTGAGAAAAGTAAACTCTGAGTTATTTGAAATGTTGAGATGATAGATAGATAGATAGATAGATAGATAGATAGATAGATAGATAGATAGATAGATAGAATTGCAGATTTATGAGGTCTGGAATATTTTTTATTGGGTTTTTTGTTTGTTTGTTTTCTATTGTTTTATGTTAATAAATTAGAAATTTATCTATCCTTATTAATATATTTGATGCCTTTGGACTGCATGTACACCGAATTAATTGTAAGTGACATCATTCCTGTATTTGAAAGACCAAGTTCTGAAATAAGTTTGGGGAAACATGGTTTGTTTGGATATGTTAAAAAAGTCTTTTCTGCCAAACATGTTACACTTAACACAAGCAAATATAGTAGAATTTTCTTTCAGACTCTGTAAGTGTCAGTATGTGGAGTAATAGTGTTCTCTCTGCATTATATATGAAGTATATGAGAATGTATTTTATTTGACTATAAACTATAATTTTCAATTTAATCAAAGGAACTGTCATGTGCATTTAAGTTCTGTGCCAACAAAAAAAAGTAAATAAAACCCATTACAGTTCTTCACAATTGGAATCAAGAATGCAAAAACAAAGAAATGCCTAGCACAAGTCAATATAGCAAAGCCACGGCAGACATTGTTTTAACTGAAATGTAGTGCAACCTTTGCTAGGTGTGTGTATGGTAAGAGGCGAGAAAAAAGGTTAACCAGTTTGTGCATGTAACTTAGATGATATGTTGTATTTACAGCTGCTGCTTCCCTGAGGAAATATGAGACTCAAACAGCAAGAGAATATAATACTAACATCAAAGATGTAGAAATCTCATTGACTAGCTTAAATGCAGGCTTTAGACTGTAAATAAAATACACTGATGTTTAATACTGCAAAGAATTGGTGAGGTTCTAAACAACCTCAGTACAAAAACCCACTGGGCACTGCAGAACTCACCATTGCAGTTCATAGATGTCTTAATCTGTTTTCCAACACATTCAAGAACTGTGCTATGTCTGGTCCAAATATATTGTCATTTATATTTATATTATCTGAGCTTTGATGTCATAGCTATAGATCAAGGCCTAACATCATATTTAGCAACAGGAACAAAACCAAAGTTGTATGAAGTCCCCAGCCTGGAGAGCTTGAATATTGTTTTCTTAAACCATGTATATATACAGGATTAAAGAAATAAATATTTACTTTTCCTCAATATCTCATTAATATGTTCTTTCCCTTTGTCTTATACTGGTAGATCTTTCTGGCTTATAACAATGCATTGCTAAGCAATAACATTGGAAGGATATTTATCTCAGAGCAGAAGTTTCACTGATTCCATATGAATACTTTCTAAACATTTACTTCCTGTAACACCATAGTAAGCTCCAACAAGAATGGAATGCAAGAGAATTCAACCAGCACACAACATAAACTCCAGATTAACAATTTTCTTTAGATTTGAATATCTGTAAGAACACCCCCAAACACAACCCCAAACACAACAGTATTCATCTGTAAGGATTATAAGTATTTTAAAATACTTGGATGAATATTTTTTTCTCAAAATATCAGGAAATTTATTTTGTTAAAAGTAAATTGTTACTTGTCTTACAAGCTCTTGATTCTAAGTCCTGAAGCTTGTGAAATGTGTATTTCCTTGGTACCTTGCAAACCTTCTTTCCACTAGCTTGTCCCAAATTACTGAATAGGAGATCATCCAAGCAATGGAACCTTTATTTCATTGGATTTGAGCTCCTCGTTCAAAGAATGAAACTTAAAGATTTCTATTGCAAGCTCTTCCAGTTAAAAGATAATGTATAATTTTGCTAAACTCTGAGGGGGTTCTTTTTTTTCTTTTTTTTTCTCCATTAAAAGGAATAAACCATTTTGTTACTGATGATTTCTTGGGGACCCTCACAGTTTTTCTATGCCCGGTTTTGGACTCTTCTGTATGTCCACAGGAAACTTGTCTGTAACGCAGTGGTGACATCTGGCTGGACCATTTAGGAACAGGATAAGGATTTAACTGTGCTATGTTGAATATTTTGAATTTTTATTCATCCTTATCTACTTTGTGTGAAGAGTGATTTCTAAAATCAACAGCCAGTTTGTCCATTGAAAAACAACTAATGCACCCATAAGATGGGTTTAAAGTATGCACTCCATATTGATGTTACTAGTGATAATATAGGAATTAATTTTGTTCTGCTTTCCTCAAACAGAATATATGTGAACTGAATATTGAAAAGCTGTTTAATGGCATTCATTAGCACTATTTACATGGGCAAATGCTAGATATCATTGAAAAATGGAAATTAAAAGTTGATTTTCATACTCACAGAGATGAAATTATAAGTTGTTCACACTAGCAGAAACCTTTCTTTACTTTCAAAATATGGCAGAAAATTATGCAAGCCTCACTTATATGTTTATATCTTAGCTATTTTTCTCTTGAGTACCCTTATTAACAGGTATGTGATTGCTAAATTGGTGTCTCTTGACTTTCTATCTCCTGAGCATGTGTTTTCACATTCTATAATTTCCTTCATGTTTTCACAGAAGAAAAAAATGTATTCTCTCATCCTATCAGTCTAAGAGTATTCTAAAGTAGATCACTTTATTTCACACAGTGCTCTGAGGTGCTCATCTTTTGACACTGTATCTCTACTGATTACAGCCAAACAAGACATGAAGATCTCACATCACTACACAAAACTCAGAGATACAGAATTTTCTTATTTATCATGATAGCACCAAATTCCACAGAGTGATTTCAAATGTTGTTCCCATAGATACTGGAATATAACAAAAGTTAGGACTTTTAGGCATTCTTTGGGATATGGTGACTATCATTCTATATAAATTTTCCTTGTGTTTTATGTAATTTAAATGTTTAATTCCATTTAAACAAGTCAGTTGTATCTTGCACTTCTCTGTATCATTGTTTAAGGGCATTCAGGGTTCGTCACAGTTTGGCAGTTTAGTTTGCCATTGTAGCTTAGTCATTTCCTGAACAGCCTGTCTCTCAGTCTGCTATCCTCTGCCAGCAGGAATTAGATCTGAGGAATGTTTTAAGCAAATAATCATGCTTCAGACACTAAATGTTTCTGAAACTTCCTTATCAATATCTCTTTCAAGTGAAATTTCACTCTTTGCAGAATTCACTTTAATTTGTGCCTTGGCACTTGATTCTGTGCCAAGATTTCCTTCCTGACTTACCATCCTATTGTACTTCACTTTTCTGGAAAAAGGTCATAAGCAAATATTTCAGGAGTCAGACTGGAAACACATAAAATGTTTTTCCTCCTTGGCAGGAGGCAGTTAGACTGTAGACTTCACTGTCACAGGTATTTAGGTTGCTTAAGGACTCCATATGTACAAAAAACATCCAGACAAATTCCCACAGGAAAAAGACAAAGAGGGCTGTCAGGCAGTGTGAATTAATTTCTACTTCAAAAATGGAAAGGAGGTAGTGTTACTGGGATGCTGTCAGTAAATGTTGGTCTTTGGTCTCGCATTGGATTTTAAACATAGGATTTGCCCAATGTCAGAAACAGAATAGCTTGCTAAGATCATATTTTCTGACCAAGACATGATCTTTGTGTAAGGAAACATAAAAATATAGCTTTCATTGGTTTTCTTAGTATTTCCAGATTTGTCAACCTCAATATAAGCACCTCCTTTGACTCACTTTCACTATGGCCGAAAGTGGATTTTTGTTAGGCAGATCTTATGGTATTTCTCTTCAATATTACTTTTCTCATATTTTTTCTTAATCATGCCACTTGCACATTTAATTAATGTAGACATTTTTGTTCCACTGATTTGCAGCTCATATATTAGTACTAATTCTAATGTAAACACATGCCCCATCTTGTTATAAGCAAGTAAACTGAAGTATTTTCAGTTTTCTTTCAATCTAAATGTATTTTAATAAGATAAGATAATTTGAATACATTTGTGATTAGAGAGGAAAAATTTGGCTCTGTATGCTGGGATTTTTTTCATGTGAGTGACTTGTGACTGTCTATCTCCCTATGCAATGTATCAGAAAACAGAGCTATCCTGAGTGCCTGAGGCTTAACCTTATCTTTGGCATGAGCAGGTCCCAGAGACAAATATTCAAAAATAAAGTTTCATGTCTTCCCTAGTGGTTGTATGTTGACAAGTGCATTAAGATCCCTTTGTATAAATGATCTTCAAGTAGCTGTCAGTATGATCTATGTTTAAACATTCCAATGAAACTTCCTAAACAGATCAGATTACAATTATCAAAGAAAGGAAGTTATTGGGTAAGTAAAAATTTTCCTGTGTCTTTCATCATCACAGGCAACAGTCACATTTTGTATTTCTAGAGTGGTAGTCTCTCAATATTGAAAGAACAAATGTAGGAGAACAATGCCAGAGTCCTTAGGACATAGGGATCTTTCCCCTACAAAAGCATACAGCAATTCTTCTAATCCAATACTGGTGGAGACTGGAAGCTGAGCTTCTGCTGTTTTGGAAGATCAGTGGGGGTATACTAAACATTTTGGTAGAAGCAGCATAGATGTTTTTCAAACTTTTAAAGAATAAGAACTGAGAGTGTTGAAATGGTGCTTGCATGGCATACATGCACTGTGCCAATTGGTGCTTGATCACTCCAATACTTTGTTATTTCAAACTGTCAGTCTATCTAGCTCTAGAGACACTTTTTAGATGGATTTATGTTTTAATTACTCTCCAGGTTTGCTCTCACACATTATCCTGTGCCACAGGTGCAGTACTCAATTTTGACTGAGTGTCTGTAGTTTGAATCAGATACTATCTTGTCCCTTTCACCTATGGCAAACTGACTGAGCCAATGCTCTATGGGCACATGACAACTGCCAGTTCATCACCCCTCTAAATACTGAGTCATTTGCATGACTACTGGGATGGTGAAATAACCTCAGAGGATGATAAGACAGAAATGTGAGGTATTTATAGATGGACATGATGACAGTTTTTAACAGGCTGTACACATCCAACCCTAGGAGAAGCCTACTAAAAAGACTGGTTAGAGAAGTGGTACTTTGATGACATTTGCTCAGCTATAACAGCATCTGTTACATGCAGGGCAAACAAGGCAAGGTACATACAATTGTCTTGGGGAAGGGGTAGCAGAAATTCTTAGACTACACTTGCCAGAATGGAGGGACAGACAAAATATTCTGTGAGCAGCTGAAAGAATTCTCACAATCATTGGACTTTGTTTTCATGGGGGACTCCAACTTTGAAGAAGTCTGCTTGAAACAACACAGCAGAATGGTTTTGGAGTGAGTCCAGAGAAAGGCAACAAAGCTGATGAGGGGTATGTTGCACAAGTTCTGTGAGGAGTGACTGAGGGAGCTGAGGTTGTCTAACCTGAAGGAAGCTGAGGAGGGACCTTATCACTCTCTACAACTACCTGAAATGGGTATATAATGAAGTGGATGTTGGTATCTTCTCTCCCAGAACAAACAAGGGAAGAGGAAACGGTCTCAAGTGGCATCAGGGAAGGTTTAGATTGGATACTAGGAAAAATTTCTGCATCAAAACTGTGATCAGGCGCTAGACCAGGCTGCCCAGGGAAGTGATTGAGTCATGTTCCTCGAGGGTATTTAAGAGGCCCATAGATATGGTGTTTAGAGACCTAGTGTAGTGGTGGACTTGGTAGTGTTAGGTTAACAATTGGACTTGATGATCTTAAATGTCTTTTCCAAACTAATTTATTTTATGACTTTACACATGTATATGTGTCTGAGTGGGAGAATAGAAAACACTTGCTGCTTTGATCCCACTTGGAGAATAAGTTTTATATTTTATGCCACTGAGATATTACAGGTCCTCTAGCCCAAATTCCTCTGTGATAAAATTTATTACTATACCTATAACAGCCTTTTTAAAATTGATCCACTTCAGACATCAGAAAGTTATTGTGAAGGCAGATGAAAACCCATGACTGCCCTCTTCAGAGTTCTTTTTTATTTTCACTGTTTTAAAATTTATTCATTCCTTCTGTCTAACTGCTTGCTCTTTTGTCAATATGCACAAATATACATAGAATTCTTTTCTCAGAGAAAAGCCTGTCTTTTTTTCCTTGCTTCCTTTAAAAAATGTCTTTCTGCTTCTGTGGGTACACAAGTGTATTCCTGGGTGGTTGATAGGGTTTCTACTTTCCAACAACGATGACAGGGACAAGTCTACTTAGCTGTAGTTAGGGAATACAAAAGACTGCTGACAGGACATAGTTACAACAGGTAAACCTGCCAATAGTGTACAGAATAAGTCTTCTCTTCAAGTTTTCCCTAGGTTCCATGTGATTTAATAGCTTCTAGTACCCCTGTCTTGGAGTCTGCTTCCTCATGATCTCACCAAATCAAGTAGCAGGAATATAGCAGTTGAGCTGAGATGTTCAAGAATCTCCTGGAAATATGTAGTTCCACAAGCTTAACATATGTGATTATTAGATACACTCAAAGAATTGAAGCATCTGAACTGAAAGTGTTCAGAGTCTACTTGTTTTCCCAGGCTCACTGAAGCACTTCCCCTATGCTTGAACTACTCTTCTGGCACTAAAACTTTTTGTCTTTAAGACACATTTATATGTTCATCTTGACACCTGGAGGAAAGCAAGAGAGGTAGTACAAATCTACATTAAATGTGACTAATAAGCAGCATCTGCTTGCTTTTTAAAAGAGGCCAAAATAATATACCTCAGAGGAGGGAACTGTTTTGTTGGTGATCAAAGCACAGAAGAAAGAATAATGTGAATCAGATATATCTGTGCTGACTCAGATATTAGTAGAACTGGCAATGTATCACTCAAGACAAGGCTTACCACATTTTCCCCTATCAGGTAAAAGCAAGGCAATTATTCTTTATCACATAACAACAAACCAACTGTAAAAGTCTTGGTGTGTTTAGCCCATTAGGCATGTGGGATTTTTCCAGATTTCACAGATGAAGTGCCAGGCTGAAAATATAACCTCTGTAATATGTATATCTTTTGCTTTCAATCTGTTTACCAAGGTACAGCTCTGATCTAACCAGGGTAAGAAACATACAGAGATGGAATCCTGGTACCTCTCTGGACCAGTAGGGTCAACTATATCAACAACACTCTAAGTAATTTTAACCTGCCATTTTTATTTTAACTTGCCTTTAGTGTGCATTGCATCCAATTTTTTCACTGCACATTGGTGTCTTATTCTGTGGGAATCTTGTGATTTACAGAGCTGACTATGGAAAGTGAAACTCTGTGTGTGTCTATTTATTTTATTCTAACTGTCCCTTTTTTCCCACCCCAGAACTCCGAACATAACTTCCAGTTCTTTAATTTCCTTGTATTCTTTAAGTGTCCAAGTGTGAATGCATGCTAGTCCATGAGAGCTGTTAATTACACCTGGTCCATTTCTACCATCTAGGCACTACAAGGCTTCCTGTGAGCTTCTTAAGAACATGTTGGACATCTTTTGAGTCACCCACTACCAAAGATGTTTTGGTTTTTCCTGTCCTTGTTCACTCTGCCCTTTGACCATCCACTGCCTAGTTTCAGCCTAAAAAGAGCTGTAATCACACAAGTATTTTGCACACAGCCCAAAAATGTCAAACTGCACAATGCTGCAGAGAAATGATTTTGCATTGATGGAATGAGAGTAGAAAAATATTGCAGTATTTACAGTTAATATATTGAAACATGAGGCAGAATATAAGTTTTAGTGATAAGAAAACTTTCTATGGAAATGAAAGGTGAGCAGCAGCAGATAGAAATATTTACCAAAAAAACCCCCAAAATTAAAAAAAGTTAGAAAATAGTGCACGAAGTCTGATTGAATCCCACTCTTGCCAGACAGTTATCTTGAGTTTTTCTGAATCTTCAGCTTTTTTTTTTTTTTTTCCTTAGGAAATAGGCAGGGGGAATGATGACTGTTTTGCAGGGTGTCAGACTAAATCCACTCCCAGCCACATAAAGCAGCAATTCATTTGAGCAACTGCTGTCTGTCATTGTGTACCATTTTTTTCCTTTCTTATCACCTTTCTTAAACCTGAAGGAAGCAGGAAGTTCACCTATGTCATTTGCTGGCAGTTGAAATTCTGTCTCAGTTTCTTAATGGAAGCAAAAATAGCTCCCAAGATCGAGCAGTAGGTGTCCTGAGGCTTTCTCAGTTAGTAAACGGAGATGACAAGACTGGAATGTATTCAATCTGTTGCTGTCTCCTGGGCATCATTTATAGATTCTCTGTCAACCCACAATATCATCTATTACTATGAATAGTGTAATTAGTTTACAATTAAAGCTAATCACAAATCTATAAGAGCAGCTTCCAAATATTGACAATAATTAAGAAAGTGAAATTACCAAAAATAACTAATTAATTGATGGTTAGAAAACTGTGAAAATAAATGAATTCTTAAAGCTCCTTATAACCCTGGTAGCAGAAATTACTCTTTCCTACCTCCAGACTCAGCATTTATTTGTATATCTCAGATATCCTGAAGGAGATTATTAGAATAAAATATAAAAAACAGTGTTTTCAACGTACCTCAGTTATCTTCTGAAAAGTACATTAAAATAACACTTTCCTATGCAAAAAATCAGTTGTCTCCATGTATTTCAAGTCATTTTTTCACACTACCTTCACCGTCCTGAGGCTGCAGGGAACAGCTCAGAAAGGAAAAGTAGTCAAACATTCAGTGGTTATCATTAAAAAAAAATAAATTCTTTTGCTGACATTTTTTTATTGCTCCTGTCTTATCAAAACCTTATGGTTTCAGATAACAAACAAGATGCAAAATGCTGGTTCTTGCCTCAAAGTACTTAAAATATTCCAAATGGATGAAGCAATGACATCATAAGAATGAAAGGCAACAGTCACAACACAATTGCAGCACAGTGCTTTGTGGGTTTCTTTTCTTTTTTTTTNNTTTTTTTTTATCATGGACCAGCCTGGGTGAAATAGGATCTACTGATCTGCATGTCTCATATCAACAGGGTGATATTAACCTCTGAGAAGAACTGAGAGTGAAAACAGACCACTTATGCTTACTACTATAGATAGAAGGAGTTTGTGAAGATGTTCAAATAGAGGAGATATCAGTACATTCCTGGGAAAATTGTTCCTCTCTGAAAAAAATCCAAAACTGCCAGGTAGCAAAGACTGCCAAAGCACTGTGGTAGTTTTGTGCAGGTCTGTTTCCTTCCTTTGATTCATGTGGGGTTCATGTAGAAGTGGGCAGCAGTTTAGAGTCCACTACTGGATCTGACAGCACAAAAAATCATTTATACAAAGTTAAAAAACCAATGCAGCCACTCCTACTTTTTTTGTTTCCTTCTGTCTATGTGTGTGTACACATGTGTGTCTTTTTGTGTTTGGGAGTGAGTTTTGTTTCTAAAAGAGAAGTCTCTATATCAAGAATTGTCAGTATATATAGGAAATGCATGGTGCAGAAAATGTCAATAGTATCAATCAAGAAAGCAAATGAACACCTCCTGTGAAATCTTACATAGTGTTATAATGTCAAGTGAATTTTTCATGGTTAGGGTTATTACAGTAACTGACCATCTGTACTAAAGTGCTAAACAGTTGTATAGCCTCTCATACAACTATTTAAAGAACTTTTTAGAGAGATGGTCAAAATTAGGAAATAAATATATTCCTTATATTCCAATAAGTAATGAAGCAAAGAACTGCTGAAACTGTTAATAATGTGAAGGCAAGTAGCTTCATGTATTGTCAATTACATTGCCGTTCCAGATGTTGCACAAGGTCGTACCACTTGGCACACCTGCTTGAAAATTGTTGAAGAAAGAGGTAGAGAATAATCTCTGAAACAAGGTCTCCCACACTGTCTGTAAGGATAGACCTTCATAAACTGGCACCACATCTGCTCTCTGGCTGTCAGGTAAGGACCTGCTGAAAGACCATATATACTCCCAGGAAGCCACTATGGTGGCTCTGTTTACTGCACTATGTCAAATCCTCACACCACTGCAGGCCCATGAGACCTGTCTGAACATGAGCATAACCACTTCTGCAAGGACTCCAGAGCCCATATTAGGACTGCAATCTTTCATCCATCTTCTTTGGTTTGACCTTTAATGTTACTCATCTAAAGCAATTTAGGTAAACCAGAAATCTTAATCTTTCCATCTTCACTTTTGATGTAACTCCAAGAAGATTTTGGTAGTGACAGAAAATAGAAAAATTGTCAGTACCAGTATTTGAAGATCATTAATTGCTTATTCAAAATTAGTTCTAGAACTGCTTGGTTTCTCATAAGCAGTTTGGATAGTCTATTTTGTTGGTCAGAATAGTCACAGTTACAGAGCCACACTCTATAATACTACAACAGTTACAACAGTTAGATGAATACCCTAGAGACTAAAGAAAAGGTAAATTCACACTCATTTTTTAAAAAAGTAAAATGAAAGACATTGGGAATTACCATCAACCTCACCTCAGTAGCTGCTAAGACCGTGAAAAATAATCCTTCTGGAAGGTATATTGAAGCATTTGGTGAATAGGACAGTAATTAAAGACAGCCAATGTGGGTTCACCAAAGGAAAATTTTTCATTCATAAATGGTGGACTGACTGCATTAGAAGACTAGAGAAAGGCAAGTGATGTCATCTGCCTGGACTTCTGTGAGGTATTTGCTATGGTTCTAGCAGATAGAATAGAGAATATTCTTGCCTCTTAATTGTGGAGAGATGAGCTTGATGGACAGACTATTAGGTGGAAAAGGAACTAGATGGATAGCCACATCCAGAGTTAGTCAATGTCTTAATGTCCAAATGGAAATGAGAAGTGAGTGATGTCCCTCAAGGGTCCATACAAGGACCAGTACTGTTTATTATGCTTATCAGTTGCACTCCCAAGTCAACTCTCCTTGTTCTCATGGGTGACCTCAATGTGCCAGAAATCAATTGAGACCATCACACAGCTAGTAAAATCTCAGCCTAAAAAACCTGAATGACAATTTTATGGAATGGTGCTCTCCTGGATCTTTGGCTTGTCAACAGATGGATCTTGAGAGTAAAGTGGAAATTGGTGGCCATCTTGGTCATAGTGACCATGAAGTGATCAAGTTTAAAAATCTCTGTTGACAGGATGAAAAATGCAAGCAAACCCTCAGTTCTTCTCTTGGAAATAAGGCAAAAGAAGAAGGTACATGCTCAGTGGAAGCAAGGTCAAGTGACATGGGAAAAATTCAGAGATGCTACTTGCCACTTTTTAGGGAGAAAATTTGTGCAACCAAAGCTCAAATGCAGCTGAAACTGGTCAGAACTGTGGAGGACAATAAAGGAGTTTTTTCAACTATATTAATAGAAAGTGGCAGAGTAGAAATATCATAGACCTATTATAGGATGGGAGTGGTCACTTCACAAACAGGGACAGAGACAAGGCAGAGGTCTTTAAAACTTTTTTTGCCTTTGTCTTTAACACAGATGATAGACCAAAGGGATCTCAGTGACCTGAACTGGAGGAGCATGGCTGCAAGAATGACTAATTCCCAGCTGATCCAGAAATTGTGAGGGATCTGCTGTCCAGCTGGACCCTTTAAATCTATGGGGCCTGGTGGGATTCATGCCAGAATTCTCAAAGAGTTGGCCGATGACATCACAGAAGATCTCTTGATGATTTCTGAGGAGTCTTGGGAAACAGGAGATGTCCCATCTGACAGGAAGATGGCAAATGTTGTCCCAATATTCAAGAACAGCAAGAAGAAGGACTCCAGAAAAAGCAGGCCTGTCAGTCTCACTTCAGTGCCTACTAAAGTTATGGTGACTATTCTGGGAAGTATTAAAAAAACACCTGAAAGTCAACACCGACATAAGTCATAGCAGAGTTCCATGGGAGGAGAAACTTATTTATCAAACCTGATTTCATTTATTACAAGGTTGACCAAGGGAAACCAGTTGATGTAACACTTTCAGATTTCAGCTTTAAGCTTTAAATGCTGTCTCTCACAGGATCCTTCTGGACGCAGTGTTCAGCACACAGCTGGATAAACACATCCTGGGCTGGGTGAGCAGTTGGCTCACAAGTCGAGCACAGAGAGTAACAGTAAATGGGGTGACATCAGACTGGTGACCTGTTGCAAGAATCTTGATGGATACAGGGCATGATGTATTAATACATTTCTGTGTGCACAAGCCAGCCTATGTAACAGGCTGCAGGAGTGAAGTTAGTTACAGATAAGCAAGAAAGGAATGCCTGTTAGGTAGAATGCCACAGGCTGCAAGGTGGGAGGACCTGGCTGCCCTAGGGACCAATAGAAGCGTGTGAACCCTGTTAGGCCCTATATAACCTGTGTGAGCTAAAAATAGTGATGCTAAAAATAACTGAGTGTGAATCCTATGTAAATCGTGTGAGTTGCTAATAAAGGGAAGCATTGATGGTACTTCTATGAAGATTGTGTCTTTGACTTCGAAGCTCTCTTTGCATCAGTGACCTGTCACTCAGGGGGTTCCACAAGGCTCCTCTTGGACCTTGTGCTCCTCTACATCTTCATAAATGACTTGTATGCAGCACTGGAAGGGATATAAAGCAACTTTACAGATGACACAAAACTGGGAGGACCTGTTGACTCCCTTAAAGGCAGGAAGGCCCTGCAGAGAGTCCTCAGCAAATCAGAGGACTGGACAAGCACCAACCACAGGAAGTTCAACAAGGGATGGTGATGGATTCTGCATCTGGCATGGGGTAACCCTGGATGTACAGACAGATTGGGGAATGAGATACTGGAAAGCAGTGCCATGGAAAGGGATGTGGGGGTCCTGGTTGATGGCCAGTTGAATCTGAGTCAGCAGTGCCCTGGTAGCCACAAGAGCCAACCCTGTCCTGGGAGGCATCAGGCACAGCATCACCAGCCGGGCGAGGGAGGGGACCTGGAATATTGTGGGCAGTTTTGGGCAAAAAAATATAGGAAAGATATTAACCTCTTAGAGAGAATCCAAAGGAGGGCAATGAAGATGGTGAAGGACCTTGAGGGGAAGCCATATGAATCGAGGCTGAGGTCACTTGGTGTGTTCATCCTGGAGAAGAGGAGTTACAACTTCCTCATGAGGAAATGAGAAGGGGTAGGCACTGATCTCTTCTCTGTGGTGACCAGTGACAGAATCCAAGGGAATAGCCTGAAGTTGTGTCACGTGAGATTTAGGTTAGATATTTGAAAAAGGTGACAGGGGTTTGACCGTGGGGACTGGCTCCTCACTCCTCTGGATCAGGGCCAGTGGTGGAAGCCCCTGTGCTGAAGATAGTACAAATACAGGTAGGTCCTCTGAAACTGGGGTGGTGAAAAGCCTTTATTCAAAGTAACGAGAGTTATATAGATATTAGGGTATGGGGGTAGCTAGGGAACCTGGTTAGCCAGTGGGGGAAAGGAAGGGTCACAGGCAGACAGGACCTCAGGAGTGGGAGATAAGACGGGGGATACAATCAAAGGCATTAGAACTGGGACGGGGCTGGCTGGGAAGTCCAGCTCAGGTGAGCTGACTTGTAACAATTTCAGTTGGTGGATACATATTAAAGGAGAACTCGTACAGAGAATGCAATTTCTAAACNAAGGAAGGGTCACAGGCAGACAGGACCTCAGGAGTGGGAGATAAGACGGGGGATACAATCAAAGGCATTAGAACTGGGACGGGGCTGGCTGGGAAGTCCAGCTCAGGTGAGCTGACTTGTAACAATTTCAGTTGGTGGATACATATTAAAGGAGAACTCGTACAGAGAATGCAATTTCTAAACGGTCTCTAATTTAACAAGGTTCAGGTGTCTGTTGTTCTGGTCTTCATTTGTTTCTTCCAATCCTGGTAGCTTGGGTGTTCTCCCACAAAAAGTTTTTCACCTTTGGTGAGGTGGTTGACACTGAGACAAGCTCTCCTAGAGTTCACAGCATCAAGCCTGACAGAGCTCAAGAAGTGTTTGGACGATAGTCACAGTCACATTGTGTGTCTCTTGGTGATGGTTCTGTCCAGGGCTAGGAGTTTGACTTAGTGATCTTTATGGGTCCCTTCCAACCTGGTATATTCTGTGATCCAGTGATTCACTAATCCATCTCACTGTCCTTCTTGCTGTCAGGAGGCCAAGGGGATGCAAGAGAGTTGAATATGTAAATACTTATCCTAGGAAATCTAACATATACTAGAAAGCAGATGCTTCTTTTGATACATCAGGCAAAATATTCTTACTAAACTGGTTTGATTTATTCTCTCTTAATGTTCTTTACTCAGTGAAGTTCCTATCTCCTGACTGCTGATAAAAATCTGTTCCAACATTCTCACTTACTATGTCTTCATGTTTCCTTCAAGTTACTATCAATGAGTTTCCTGTCCTGCACTGAAGATGAAGACAAATTGCCTCTTCAGTCACTCAAGTATTTATATATCTAAGTTACAAAACATCAGTAATCACTATTCTTTCAATCTCAGCAGACCCCTTCCTTAAATCTTTTCTGTGGGGCATGGAAGTAGGCCAATTTTGATATTGAATTAGTTTAACAGACTTTAAAATCTGTTTAAAACTTTTCTGCCCATTCCCTAGTCCCATGCATGCTGAGCAATGGACATCCCAAAATCTAGATTTGTCATGGTGCAATGTTCTACCTATGGGCTAATCTCCAATCTTGATGGGGATAATGGATCAACCAAAAATAAAGCTTTTAATAAAGGATTTTTTGAATGAAGGAGGTGGGAACCTTGAGGGAGGAGTGTTTTGTCTGTACTTGCCTTTCCCTAGAAGGTGTCCTGGTTTTGCCCTTGCTTTGATTGATAATGTATTCCTCCAGCAGTACAACCCACCCTTCTGTTCCCTTTCATACAGCTGCACATTGTGCTGATGACTAGAGGGCCTTTCCTCATGTTACTGCTAAAAGGGCTCTTGTTTAGTACGCTGAAGATCCTCTTCATTTGACAAATATTTCCTCTTTTTGTTCTTTACCCCAAAATAAGCTGTGCTATTTGTCAGCATTAAACTGCATGTTCTTTCCCTGTTCTGCTGTGCCTCACTGCGCAGCTACTTTGTTTATGCTAGTAGTGACGCACTCAACTGGAAGTGTTTGTTTTTTTTTGAGACCCTTGCTAATAAGATTTTCTCAGTCTAAAGAAAGGGTTATGTGTGGAAGCAGTGAAATTGTCACCAGCATGTGCTTCCTCTGCTTGCAGATATGCTGACCTGCTGTCATCAGATCTCATATACAGACAGCATGGTGATACCTAGGAATTTATTGGATCAGACATGAAAATTCAGCAAGTGAAGGTAGTGTTAGAGTCAGGCAACATGCTTTTTCACCTGAACCTGTACTGAACAGGTGTTTGTACAACAGTATTGTCTTAGAGTCCTGAAGGAACTTTTTATATTTAATTCAGAAATAAAACCAAGCTCTCAACTGCTTAAGATTATAAAAATTCTCAAGACTCTGTTCATAAGAGTATGACCCTCATATCTTGGCCAAATTCCAGATAGTGAAATTTCATTCTGCCAATATGAAATATACCTGTCATTTCAGTTGTGAAACTGTTCTGAATTCCTAAAGGGAACTCCTGTTGAGTTTTTCATGGTTTAAATGCTTGCAAAGTCCACCACTTAGGCATATCACTTCTGGAGTGGGAACTGTAACTAAGTCTGCCTCTGAAGCACATTCAAAGAGAAAAAAAATATAAACTAAAGATGAAATATCATTATTATTTTCCTCTACCAGCACTATTATCATCTTAAACTCTATTGGTCCACTAATCCCTAATTTTTCTTGGTGTTGTTGGTTTGAGATTCTTCACTGGAAAAGAGATAATTGAAAGACAGATTAGAAAAACAAGAAGTTGTGAAAAAACTCAGCCAGAAAGTGGTATGCACATTAGGCATGCCACGATGACTCTATAAATGCTTGAACTTAGATGGAAAATGAATATTGCAAAAGAAATTCCATTTCTTGAATTTTTTGTGAGTTAAAATAATGAAACAGAGATATGTAACCATACCGAAATCATCTCACCTATCAATTATACAAGGTCTTCATGTGGCAGCTCTACCACTGCACAGTATGAACCGGAAAGAAGGACTTGACAGAATCTGTGCGACATTTCCAGCCTCATCAGGGACCTATCAAACAAGAAAATTCTGCATGGAGTTAAATCACAAACTACATTTTATATATTATAAGTTGACCAAGAAACATAATTTTCTACTATGTCAGAGGTGTGATTTACACAGCCCAGGGAAAAGAAACAACATTCACATTATCCAGTTTATTATTTAACTGATCACTTACCAGAGGATTGGAGCTTAGGACATTTGTATTCCACTGTTAAAGATGGTCATGGTCCCAATTATTTTGTCTCCATGCTTTGTGGACTTCATCATCATCATGGTTAGACT
>VXAU01002423.1:124546-142013 GCA_013399695.1 Formicarius rufipectus | reverse complement strand
CACAGTCACAGACACAGACACAGACACAGACACAGACACAGACACAGACACAGACACAGACACAGCCTGCCCAGAGCTGGGGGCAGATGCTCAATCAGTCCTCAGGCTGCACAGGGTCCCAGCGCCTGCCAGAGCTGCTCCCCCAAAAGGACAGAATTCCAGGATATGCTGAGCTGGAGGGACCCCCAAGGACCATCCAGCCCAACCCTCAGCCCTGCACAGACACCCCAACAATCCCCCCCTGTCCCTCAGAGCTCTCTGGGATGCCCTCAGTGTCTCCTGGAACAGACCACACCACATGGCAGGTTTGAGTATGAAGAAGAATGGAGTTTAAGCTGATACTGGAAATATTGTGCCTCCCCAGTTCCCTGCTGTGCAGGGAGTTCTGCGGGCAGAGCCAGAGTGGGCACTGCAGGTGTGTCTGTACCTGTTGGCAGCTACAATCCCTCAGCTCCACACAGAATCCCAGGATGTGCTGAGCTGGAAGGGACCCCCAAGGACCACCCAGCCCAACCCTCAGCCCTGCACAGCCCCAGCCCCAAGAGTCACTCCCTGTGCCCCAGAGCATCATCCAAACCCTCCTGCAGCTCTGGCAGCCTCGGGGCCGTGCCCACTGCCCTGGGGAGCCTGGGCAGTGCCCACCACCCTCTGGGGGAAGGAGAACCTTTCCCTGAGATGCCCCTGCCCCGGCACAGCTCCAGCCATTCCCTGGGTGCTGTCCCTGCTCCCCCAGAGCACAGATCAGTGCCTGCCCCTCCTCTGCCCTCCCAAGGAAGTTGTAGAAGCCAACAGGGTCCACAGCTGAAGGAACCCCAGGAAATTTGCCATCTCGGGAGGAGCTTCACCTGAAATGTGAAATTACAACTTTGGTTTTCTGCTTTGCAGGATTTTCCTCTCTGAGCCTTTTGTGTTCATCCATGAACACGGGGCCCAGGGGAAGGAGAGCTGCAGGTATGGCCCTGCTCTGGGTGCACAGAGAGGATGCTGGGGCAGATAAACACTCCAATCTCACATCCAAAATTGAGAGAAACATCCAACATGAGCAACCGGGTCTAGTGGAAGGTGACCGTGCCCATGGCAGGGAGTGGAATGAGATGATCTTTAAGGTGCCTTCCAGCCTAAACCATTCTATACTCCTACATTGCCTTTGTTTTTAAAGTTTGGAGGTTTTTTGGCCCTTTTGGGTTTTCAGCTCCTAAAAAGGATCCTGTTCCTTCCGTTAGAATGCTTACAAACCAAACCTGGGCTTTAAAGGAAGGAGCTCAGAAAGAAAAAGAAATTAATCATCCAAAAAAAAAGGGGAAAACTCAAAAATGTTAAATTGCAAATTTACCAACAACATATTGCCCAAGAGCTCGTTTGTTTGCCCAGCGAGCTCCTGCCCAGCTCACAAAGCAAACAGTGGGACCTGCAGGGGCTCCAGGGGCTCCTCTGCCATTCCAAGCCCCAGCAGGAAGGGATTGGTGTGCTGATGCTCATCCTGGTGGGGCACCACAGGGACCTGCCCAGGAAAACAATCAGATTGCCGTCACGGCCCTGGATTTGCTTCAATAAGGATGAAAAGCCTCGTCGTTCAAAAGGTGAGGCCACAACGTCCCGTGGTCTCCAGAGATGCTCAGACATCGCCACCCCAAGACAGCACTGAGAGAAGCTGAGCTCCTGCAGAAGCCCTCAGCATTTCTGCAGCCAGCTCATTGCTTGCCCTTAAGCTTCAAATTCTCCTCTGAAAATAGAACCGGTGTGGATATCGAGCCGGCCAGTGGTGGCAGAAGCAGCAGCTCCCAGCCCAGATGTTCTGGTGAGTGATTCCTCCTCTGCTGAGATTCTGGTCCTTTGTTTTGAGGTTTTGTTTAGCTTCACTGCCCCAACCCTGCACTGAGAAACTTAATAGCAGGTATTTTGTGGTGTTGTTTTTGCTCTTCGAGGAGAAATAGCCCAACTCTCAGGAGCCACGAGCAGATCTCTGTGGGCCCTTCTAAAACCACCCAGAGATGTTGTAATTCCCTGCCTACAATTACTACTCGAGATCTCTTTGGGGGAAGGGGAACATATTCGACATTTTAGACCTTACACAAACCAAAACATGGGGAATTCTTGGAACCAGAATTCTTCAATCAGCCTTCTATACATCTTTATACATAAACTTTCCAGATGCCACTGGGTTTGAGGTCTGCAGAGGCCAACTGTGACATTGGACAATGGGGTTTGATGAGCAGCAATCAGCAGAAACCAGAAACCATTGGAATTTTCTCTGGTCATGGAGAGCCTACAGTGCTGAAGGTCAAAGGAAAAAAATAAAATATATATATATATTTCTATTTTTTGAGAACTAGTTGACATTCCAGTACCCACATCTGGCTGTCTTGCCAAAGGCAATTTTTTTTTTTAAATATTATTTCTTTCTGTAGCACCAAGATTTTTCAAATGTTGTTCTTAAACACTCCACATGGAAAAAAAATTTAAGAAATAATTTTTCTTAGCAACTGGAGGATTTAATAGAATGATGGAGTCACAGAATGTCCTGACTTGAAGGGACCCCCAAGGACCATCCAGCCCAACCCTCAGCCCTGCACAGCCCCANTAACAGGGATGCAGCAGCACTGATTTCAGGGGGCACTGGCACAGGGTGGGCACAGAAGCTGTGGCTGCTCCATCCCTGGAAGTGCCCAAGGCCAGGTTGGACGGGGCTTGGAGCACCCTGGGCTGGTGGAAGGTGTCCCTGCCCATGGCAGGGGGTGGAATGAGATGGTCTTTAAGGTCCCTTCCAACCCAGAGCAGTCTGGGATTCTGTGGTTCTGAGATGCCCCTGCCCTGGCACAGCTCCAGCCATTCCCTGGGTGCTGTCCCTGCTCACAGGGACCAGAGCTGGAGCTGCCCCTCGGGAGGAGCTGCAGCCCCCCCTGAGCTCTGCCCTCACTCTGCTCTGCTCCAGCTGGACACACCAAGAGCCCTCAGCTGCTCCTCAGGGCCCCTCCTGACCCTTCACAGTCCCCATGGCCCTCCTTCAGATGGTATCCAACAGCTTTAGAACTTTCTAACATTGTGGTGCCCAAACTGCCCCCAGAAATTGAGGTGAGGCCACCCCAGAGCAGAATAGAGCAGGACAATCCCCTCCCTCACCCAGCTGAGATGCTGGGCCTGATATCAGAGTTCAGAGCAGCCAAGAACCAAAGTTCAGCACAACTAGCAGCCCCTGCAGCCCACCCTGAGCTCCCCAGGACTGGGGACAGGGGTTGCTCTCAGAGCTGCTCCTTAAAGCAACAATTCATCTGCAGGGCTATTCCAGCAACTTCAGAAGTCAGCCTGTGACAGGGAAGCACATTTGGGAGCAGTTCCATCTGGCAGCTTGAGAGGAGTAGGAGGAAGCCAGAGTAAGGTCAGCCTTGAAGACCAGCTCTGGATCCCCTTTTCCATCAGCTCAGGATCCCCTTTTCCAGCAGCTCTGGATCCCCCTTTCCAGAAGCTCTGGATCCCCTTTTCCAACAGCTCAGGATCCCCTTTTCCAGCAGCTCAGGAGCAGCTTTATCCGGAGCCTGTGCCCGGAGCTGCAGGAGGAGGAGCTGCAGACACGGAGCTCCCTCCGTGAGTCCCTCAAGACTCGGTGTTTCCCTGCCAGGCAGAGCCTCTCCCAGCACACCCAGTCACGGGGCTTTCCCCGGGCCCTGCAGGCTGGGAGGCCACGGGGAGATCCTCTCCAAGGAGAAGGACACCATAATGTTGGATTCACGCTCTGGCAGCAGGTCTGGGACTGCCCCTGTCCCTGCGCAGCTCTGGGGGCACAGACGTTCCTGCTGACACCCCCCCCTCCTGCTGAGGGGACACAACTCTTCATTTCAGCACAAACAGGTGATCCCACCTCTTCAAGAGCTTCAATCTCTGCCCTGCTCGCTGGCTTTGATGCTCTGCAGATCACGGGATCTCAGAATCACAGAACAGCCTGAGCTGGAAGGGACCCACGAGCATCATCAAGTCCAACCCACAGGATGACAGACTGGCTGAGTTGGAAGGGATCCATGAGCATCATCAAGTCCAACTCATAGGATGACTGAGTTGGAAGGGACCCATAAGGATCATCAAGCTGAACCCACAGAATGACAGACTGACTGAGTTGGAAGGGACCTACAAGGATCATGAAGCACAACCCAGAGAATGAAGGACTGACTGAGTTGGAAGGGATCCACAAGCATCATCAAGTCCAACCCATAGGATGACAGACTGATTGAGTTGGAAAGGACCATAAAGCTCATCCAATGCCACCCCCTTCCATGGGCAGGGACGCCTTCCACCAGTCCAGGTTGCTCCAAGCCCCATCCAACCTGGCCTTGGCCACTTCCAGGAATGGGGATGATCTCGTTCCCTTCACCAGAGGCAACCCAAGGCACACTCTCATCTGCAAGGGCTGCACTGCAGTGCTGGGCAGTCCCACAAACAGCTGGAGGAGTTTTATTTCCCTGGGTTGTTGTTTCATCTTCACTCTGAGTGTCATTTTCTTAGTGAAGATGAATGAAGGAAGCACCATATTAAAAGCCCTTGCAAGCAGAAGATGCCCCTCTGCTCAGCCTCAGCAGAGGTCCTGCCTGGCTTTTGCCTTGACAACAATTTGGATTTTCTTTGGCTGTTCTGCTCTCTCAGGCAGCTGCCCCCAAAACGCACAGTAAATAAGGTCAGAATTGGGCCTAATTTGACCCTTTGCTCCTGCCCAGTTGGAAACTCATCAGATTTATGCAGTCCCAGGATCCCAAGTCAAGGATTCCTGGACAGCCCCACCAAAGGAGCCCCTCATCCTTCCCATCTCAGCTGAGCCACGGGCTCCTGGAGCAGCCCTGCATGACCAGCTGCCACCAGAGCTCAGCCCAGCCCTCCTGCTTTGCCTCCTTCCATCATGAGAAGCTTCTCTTTCTCCATTCTGAGGAACCTCGGTGGAAACAGGCAGTGCTGCTTCCCTCCCCCTGCCCCTGCTGCAAACCCTCCCCTCTGACGTGTGGTGGAGCCTCAGCCCTTCCCGCAGGAGGACAGGGGGCCCTGGGCTGTGTCACAGGACACGCTGCCCACGTCCCTGCAGGGCAGTGCCACCCCAGAGGGCTCCAGGTCCTGGGGGCTGTCCTGCCCTGCAGGGCACATTCACAGGAGGAGGAGAGGAGGGGGCAGGTTGGAACCCAAGAGCCCACCCTCTGAGCCCGGACCTCCCTGAGGGCAGGGTCACCCTGGGGGTTTGTGTGCACCACCACCCTGAGCTGAGCTCCTGGGTCTGCTCTGCTGCTGGTGGGCAGTGAGATGTGCACATCTCCACGGGGCTGTTTGGCCAGCTGGGCCAGTGCCGTGCTCATGGTGGGATTGTTGGGAGGTCCTGGGAAAGGCCAGGGGTTGGACTGATGATCCCTGTGGGTGCCTCCCAAAGCAGGACATCCTGTGATTCTCTGAGTCACCACTCTGCTCTGCATGTCCCTGACATCCTGTCCTGAATCTGCACCTCAGCAGATCCAGAGGAGAAGAAAAGTCTCATTTGCACCTCCAGTGGGACAGACTCTTCTTCTGTGCACACCAAGTTTGGTCCAGCATCACCCTGAGCAATGACTGGGCATCTCAGCTGCAACTGATGTTCAACCTCTACTTCCCTTTGCCAAGGTGCACCAGGGAGGGGACAGGACACACCAGCTGGTTCTTGCAGGAGAAAGGAGCCAAGTACAGCCTGACATGTCAGTGCTGGCCACATCACTGGCAGCACATGAGCAGCTTGTCTGGCTGGAGTAAAGGCGACCAGGATCCCACCCTACAGGTGTTCTCTTGTCCCCAGATGCTGTCAGGCCCTTGGTGACAATCCCATGGCCACTGGGTCACCTGCTGACATCACCCATGAGCAGGCACAGCCAAGCCCACTGCTGCTGTGCTCCACACCTCCAGGAAGAGCAGATGATGGCATTGCCCTCAGTGTGGTGATGATTTCAGCCAGTGTTGCTGTCCCAAAGCTGCAGATCAGAGTTCTCCAGGTACTTGGCCTTTCAAATGCAACAACCTTGAGATCCTGTCGCTCTCGTGGTCACACAACAGAACCACCATTGCTGACAGAGATTTGAACAGTCTGCTCAGGGAACCTGCACCATTTCTGCTCCCTGCAGATCTTTTGGTTCTTTCTCCTTATTTCACAGTCCCTAAATCATCTCCAAGTGTGCACTGACCTCAGGAGATGACACATCTCAGCACTGGACAAGAGGTCAAAGGTTTTCTTTGTGAGTTGCTTGAATGGTTGGCTGGGCAAGGTGACCATGAGGAGCTCAGCAAAGATCTGTTCTTGATGTTAAAAGAACAGATCTGGTCCACATGCTGGGAGCCACAGCAAGGAAGCTGCTCCCCCCAAGATGCTGAATCACAGAAACTTTTAGGGGGGAAAAGCCCTCTGAGATCAGCGAGTCCACCCCGTGCCCGATGCCCACCTTGTCCCCCAGCCCAGAGCACTGAGTGCCATGGCCAGTCCTGCCTTGGACACTTCCAATGGTGAGGACTCTAAACCTCCTTGGGCAGCCCCTTCCAGTGCCTCACCACCCTTTCCATGAAGAAATTCCTCCTGCTGTCCCACCTGCCCCTGCCCTGTCCCAGCCTGAGCCCATTCCCTCTGCTCCTGTCCCTGTTCCTGGAGCAGAGCCTGGCCCCCCCATCTCCCCCCTCCTGGCAGGGACTTGCAGAGCCAGAAGGTCCCCCCTGAGCCTCCTTTTCTCCAGGCTGAGCCCCCCCAGCTCCCTCAGCTGCTCCTGCAGCTCCAGCCCCTTCCCTGGACACCTCCAGCCCCTCAGTGTCTGTGTTGTCCTGAGTGGCCCAGGACTGGACGCAGCACTCGACAGATGTTTGGTGGCAGTGTGGGTCAGCAGAGTCCTCTTCTGCTCTCTACCTACTTATGAAATGCCTTCCTCCACCTCACCCAGCATCTCTGGCTCTTGTTCTTCTTCCCTGGAGCCCTGAGCACACACAACAAGTTTGAAATCTGCACTTTAACTCCCAGAGGATGCACCTCTTTCCTCACCACTTCCCTTTGCCATTATCTGTCATTGGACGTGACAAGCCAGCAGCTCTCCACAGCACTGGGCGACCCTGTCCCCACTCACAGGGTGTTCTGGCTGCCACCAGACACCTCCAGCAGAAAGAGCTTGTCCAAGGGCTTCACATGACACTTCAGCCTGAGGGGAAAGCCAGCACCCCTGGAGCTAACCCAAGAACTCCTCACGGCCGCAGAGACCTTCATGAACAATCAGCAACTCACCGACGTTGTCTCACCCCAGGGCAGAACTGGGAGAGCTCATCTTTCTATGAATCACCTTCAGAAAACAGCCCCAATTAAGAGATAAAACATTGCTGCCACATCACCACCTTGGGGGGGAATTTATTTTTAGAAGCAGCTTTAAATAGTGTGTGTTACCTCGATGAAAAACATCACCTCTGTTTTGGTTAAGGGATGACACGGGAGCAGGGACACAAGGTCCTGAGAGGAGAGGCACCTCTCACCCTCCCCAGGTTCCTGCACAGCACCAAGCTGGGAGAAAACATGGAAAAAAGGGAGGGCAGGAAGTCCAGAATTGGTCCTGACACCTCCCTGCCAGAGGAGTGTAGAGGGATGATTTGAAGCAGTTTGGAAATGACAATGTAATTCCCACTGAGAAGTGAGAGGAAAAAGCTGTGGGGAACTGTGGGGAAGGGCTTTGGTTCCTCACAGCCAGCCCTGGGTATGGAATGGACTCTGAAGTAATCTTGAGTGGTGATTTGGAACGTCCCTGGGGTTGTGAAACCAGGTCTCAGTGCAAGGATCTGAGGATCATTCCTGGTCTGGCACCTCCAGCACATCCTTCTGCACCAGGAAAGTGTTGGGAAAGCAAAGACAAACATCCCTTGGCAGCAAAAGTCCAGCCCTGCACACACAACAGCCCAAACCAGGTTCCAGCTGAGCTCTGACACAAGGACTCCAGAGGACATCACATCCTCAGGGATCCACCAAAAAACCCCACAGGTAACCAAACCCATGCCAAGAGCAAACTCTTGTTCACAGGCCACACTGTGTCCCCCCTGGACCTCCTTGGGCTCTCCGCCCTCTCCTGAAGGCACACGGGGAAATCCAGCAATGAGGGGCAGCAGAGGGTCCCACCAAGACCAAAGAGAAGGACACACCTCCCAAACACCAGAGGGTCGTGGCACTGGGAACCCAAGCATGGAAAGAAAAGCTGAATTCAAACCTGGACACTGGTGAGGTCACACCTCAAGTGCTGGGCAAAGTTTTGGGTCCCCCAGTGCAAGAAGGACACTGAGGGGCTGGAGGTGTCCAGGGAAGGGGCTGGAGCTGCAGGAACAGCTGAGGGAGCTGGGGGGGCTCAGTCTGGAGAAAAGGAGGCTCAGGGGGGACCTTCTGGCTCTGCAAGTCCCTGCCAGGAGGGGGGAGCTGGGGGGGTCGGGCTCTGCTCCAGGAACAGGGACAGGATAAGAGGGAATGGGCTCAGGTGGGACAGGGCAGGGGCAGGGGGGACAGCAGGAGGAATTTCTTCATGGAAAGGGTGGTGAGGCACTGTCACAGCTGCCCAGGGCAGGGTGGAGTCCCCATGCCTGGAAGGGCTCAAAAAACAAACAGATGTGGCACTTCATGATAGGGATTAGCAGTCATGGGGGCCAAAGGCTGACCTTGATGATTTGGAGGTCCTTTCCAACCTTTGTGATCCTCTGATTCCATGTAAACTTTGGAAGTGATGAGGAGCAGCCTCTGGCAGTGCATGTGGCTCCACACCAGCCCCTCCCCAGTCACAGGAAGGGCCACAGCTCTTCCCACAGGAAAAACCTTCTGCTCTCTCAGACTTGGAAAACTCCAAGCCATCTGAAGCTTTGGACTGAAGCTCTCCAGGAGAGGAGAGGGCTGAAGCTGATGGACCATTCCCCCATTTGCCAGTCCCTGCTCCGTGTGGATCCATCTGGGCAGGCTCAGATGCAACACTGGGCACGCACGGCTTGGGACAATCTGAGCAGCTTTGCTGGGATGGGAAACAGGGAGGGAAAGATGCAGTGAGAAAAGGGATGGGAGAAGTCCATGGAATATGCAAGGGAGGAAAAAATGCAGCACTTTTGGTGAGACACCCAAGTGGAAAATTACGGGAGGATTGCTCCCTGGGGAAAACGCCACGGGTGGGATGGGACAAGGATGCTTTGGCCAGAGCAGGAGATCAGGAGCAAAACCAGAGGCACAGTTCTCTAAAGAAAAAAAAGATGTTTTGAGAAGAAGCGTGGCTGAAGACCTCAGCACTGAGGGAGCTGGGTCACCTGCACATGGACAATAAGGGAAAGGGGGCAGGAGAAGGACTTCCTGAGAGCAAAAGATGGAAGAGGAGATGGAGGACCAATGGCTGGCTCTGAGTGCTGGGGCTGCATCCTTCTCCCTGAAAGCCCAACCAGCCAGATTTACATCTTGCCCCAGGTGGGAGAACTCAAAAATACTCCTAAAACACAGAAAACCCCAAAAGTCCTGAGATGTGTTTTTATTTCACATAAATAAAAGCCAGACATTTTTAATTAATCCTAATTAGCCTGGTTAGGATTCTTACAGTGCTAAGAATCACTTAGTGGTACCAGGAGCTTTTCTTCCCCTCTCTCCAAAGAGAATTCCCTTTGTGCACCTGCTTTTAGCACCACGGTGCTGGAGAGCACATCCAAAGAGAATTCCATTATGGCTGAGAGAGATTCCAGCCACTCAGTGAAATGCAAGGAATAAATGCAGAATCATTCACATTATGTGCTCTCTGCAGGGATATTTAAGGCTTTTTCCCTCCAAGTAAATCAGCTTTATGCAGCTCAAGTCCTTGAAAAGACTGAATTGAAAGTCTTTGCCCACAGAACTTCATTTCTGCTCAAATTCTTGTGAGTTTGGGAAAGGCACAGAGGTCACAGGGAATCCCACAGCAAACCCCACCCACTGGAGGAGCCTCACACCATCCTGTGCCTCTCCTTCACCCCCTAAAACATGAGAACAGGATTTCTGCCAGAAGTGCTGGAAGTCCTCATTCACTCTCACTTCCCTGAAGTCTGAGCTGAAAGACAAGTAGAAATTACTTTTCCTGTTTCAGCTTAAATTTCCAGAACCAGTGGATGCCACAGAGAAGATGAGTCTGGACACCAAGAGCTGTTCTGACAGACAAACTGAGGTGCAGCCACCAACAAGCCCCACTTCTCTCTCACTGAGAGAAGACAAGTCTGAGTTGAGTCTGAGAACTCATTTGCACCTTTGGGGTCCATGCAGTGCTTTTGTTTTCATTCCTCATTTGTCAAACCCCAGCACTTACGGGGACACAAAGAGGGGCTGCCCACTGTGTTTGTGGCTCTGCCTCTTTGCATTATTCATCAGACCCCATGGAAAGTCCTAAATCCTGGAATATGACACCCCTTCCACCTGCACCAAAACGAACCTGTGTGCTGGTCCAAGGACAGACACACACTGTTGGAGCCACAGGGGAGGACATGGACCATCTGCCAGCAGGTCCAGCACATCCCACCACCACCCACAGCTGCTCCCTGGGTTTGGAAGTCATGAAACAACCTGTGTTTGCATTTCTTTCCTCAGGGTCCCAGCCAGAACCTGTTCCTTAAATCCAGGATTTCAGGAACAAGTAGTTTCACAAGGGCATCTTCGGGGTGTGAATGGCAGGTGAGTCTTTCATGGAGGAGAGAAGAAAACAAGGACCTGGGAAATTGCTGATTTCTAAGAAAGCACAGGATGGTTTGGGCTGGAAGGGACCTGAAAAAGCATCTTTCTCCACCCCTTGCCACGGGCAGGGACACCTCCCACCAGCCCAAGTTGCTCCAAGCCCCCTCCAACCTGGCCTTGGACACTTCCAGGGATGGGGCAGCCACAGCTTCTCTGCCCAACCTGTGCCAGGACCTGCCCACCCTCCCAGCCAGCAATTCCTTCCCAACACCCAACCAGCCCCAAAGCACAGCTTCTGCCCTTTCCAGCTCCTGGCCCTGCACAGAACTCATCCTGCTCAGTCACTGAGGTGCCAAACAAACTTTTTTCTCATGACAAAAGTTCTGAGGGGCTGCCAAAACCTCTTGCCTTGGGACACAAACCCCATCAGCCCCAGGAACTGCTTTGCCCTTCAGACCTTTGGCAAGACAAATGCAACATTTTAGGATTGTGCCAGGATGTGCACACAGAATCAGCATCACAGGATATCCTGAGCTGGGCGGGACCCACAGGGATCCTGGAATCCAAGCCCCCAGTGCCAAAGGGATGCCAGGGGGTGCCCAAGGTGCCCAAGCTCCAGCACAGTTTGGTACCATTAAAAGTGATTTGAAGGATGGAACGTAACATGCTTACTAAAATTGCTGCTGATGCCAGGCTGGGACAGGCTGCAAGTACTTCAGAGGCCAGGATTAGGATTCAAAATGGTCTTGATAAATTGTAGAAATGGTCTGGAAAAAAGAAAAACAGAAAAAGACAATTCAGGAATGGGAGGTGAATAGTGGTTAGACAGGAATTAACAATGACACGGTCATGGGCACAGAAATATTAGCTCACAAAGGTTAATTGTCTTTGGAAAAGCCCTCAAAGCTCATCAAGTCCAAGCAGCAGCCCAGCACCACCACCATGTCCCCAAGGGTCCCATCCACGTGTCTTTTGAACACTCTCAGTGATGGTGGCTTCACACTCCTTCATCTGGACTAGGGCAAAGACAACCAGGAGGCTCCTCGTGGTCTTCAAACCCATCGAGAGGGTCACAACAGGAAGGAATAAACTGCCTTCAAGTCTTGTCAGGGTAGCACGAGGTGTTACAGTCTCAGACGGCACCAAGGAACACAGATCAGACACTGGGAAGTGCTTCCTGACTCAGGGAAGAAAAGCACTGAGAGAGAAAGTCAAGGGCAGCTGTGAATTCCTCAACATCTGGACCAGAGAAGCCAAGGCAGAGTCCATGGGGAAGAGGCAAGGAGAAGTGGCTTCACCTTGAACTCTTTCCTTTGTTTCAAAGGGTACAAAAACCTTAGGAAGCAACCCAAAGACAATCCAGCTAACCTTATATAACCCAACTGCTAATTAATGAACCCCATTATGGCAGCTGAGGCCACGGCCCATCCACCACCCCATCCAGGCAGGCACTTGGGACGTCTCTACACAGACCTCCTCAAGGAAAGGAGTATTATTATATCAATATTGAGGAGAAGAAACGGAGACTAGAAGAGTCCAAGACACATTCCAGAGGGTCTGCATCAATGGGAGAGGAGTCCAGTGGAGTAATTCCAAAATGACCCTTCTAATCAGGGCAAAACTGAAGTATGTTTGACAGAGCTCTCACCCAGGGCTGGCAGGTGCCCTGCATGTGACAGCACATGAGAGGATCTCCAAGCAGGTGTGTTTTGCCCAAACCTGCCTTCCCACAGGGCGTGCAGAGCAACAGCAGAGTGCTCATCTGCAGGTGAGAACTGCTCAGAGCCCTCCTTCCCCCTTCCCTGCCCACAACACCGAGGGGCTGCACGGCAGGGCTTTGATGGGGAACATCTTGAGCAGTTTTCCTGGAGTGCAACACCACGTTCTCCACCAGGCACCCTCCCAGCCTGGCAGGAGCAGCAGAGGCTGCACCAGCCCCTCAGGTGGGCTGGCAGAGGGGTCTCAGCTCCCTCTGGGGCGTGGGGACAGTCGTGGCACCAACACCCCAAGCGCTCTCCCTGCAGAGGCACCCAAAGGAGCGTCCTGGGATGGGCTGAGACCTTCACTGAGGGTCCTGAGACACCACCAGGGGCTCCTGTGAAGGCCCTGCTGTCCCCCAGCACCAACACTGGCACAGCCTGCCCAGAAAGCTGCCCCATCCCTGCGAGTGTTCAAGGCCAGGCTGGAGCAACCTGGGCTGGTGGAAGGTGTCCCTGCCTGTGGCAGCAGGGCTGGAGCAAGATGATCTTGAGGTTTCCTTCCAAGTCAACCCATTCCATGGTTCCCTGATCATCAAGTCCTCGCTGCCACCTGGCTGTGGAAAACTTGGGGAAATCCAGTGCCACAAGAGGCATTAGAGATGCTTTTAGCAGAAGGGAATTTTCATTTTAATAGGAAAAATGTTTAAAAAAAAATCAACCAGAACCAGGAGAACATTTCCCAAGCACACAGTGATGCTCCCAGGGAGAGCTGCCCTGGCTGCAGCACAGAATCACTGTGGCATCACTCCTCTGCTGCTGGGGCTTCTCCAGGGCTTCTCTGATCACAAAGAGCAGCTGAAATTCCAATGGGAATAAACACTGGCCTTGCTGATGCATAAACATCCAACCACATTTCCTTGGCTCTGGCTCTGAGAAGCTGAAGCTCCAGCTTTTACCCCAATTAAGTTTGGAAGCATCCTATGGGATAGCACAGGGACTTCCACTGATGAGCCACATCAATCTTAACAGGGAGGCATCTGCCCCTTGTGGGTTTTGAACAAAGAATATCAGGTTAAAAGGGGAAAAATTCAAAAAAGAGCAGCCCAGGCAGCTGAGCTGGCTTGGTCACAGCCACCATCCTCCCCAGCACGGCTGCAGAGCTGCCTCCTCCAGGCAATGACCCTTGGAAGCAGCTGGACACAAGCTGAGCATTCACATCCCAGCCACGGATGTGAATTCCCCAAAATTCCTAACCAAGCCAGAGGAGGGTGACAGTTCCTGTGACCTTCTCTACCCAGTCCTGGAAGACACAGCCACAGCTCATGACCATGGCCAACCTCTCCGGGCAGGGGAGAGCACCTTGCTGCCTCACCTTTCCTGTTGAATAAAAACTTGCAAAAAAACATTTGGATGAAAAACATCCCCATTTTTGGTTTCAAATCCCCATTTTTGGTTGTTCTTAATTGCAAAGAACACAAAGAGCCTCCCATGGACACGTGTGGCCAGTGTCCTTCCCAGTGACTCTGAGCAGGGCAGGGGCACACCCAGCACCCACCACCCTGCAGAGCTGCCTTGGGATGTCATCCCATCCCTCCCCCTGGAGCTGCATCCCAAAGAACCTCACGGGGCACGAGGCAACCAAATGGTCCATCCTGCTCTGCACTGGGGTGGCCTCACCTGCAATGTTGGGGCACTTTGGGGGGACACCATGGAAGGGAGAGATTGAGCCAGTGAAGAGTGTCCAAAGGAGGGCAAAGAGATGGTTCAGGGCCTGGAGGGGAAGGTGTGAGGGCACTGAGGGCACTTGGGGTGTTCAGCTGGAGGAGAGGAGACTGAGGGGACAGCTCAGTGCAGTCCCAGCTCCCTGGGGAGGGGCAGAGGAGGGGCAGGCACTGATCTGGGCTCTGGGGGAGCAGGGACAGCACCCAGGGAAGGGCTGGAGCTGTGCCAGGGCAGGGGCATCTCAGGGAAAGGTTGTTGTTCCCCCAGAGGGTGGTGGGCACTGCCCAGGCTCCCCAGGGCAGTGGGCACGGCCCCGAGGCTGCCAGAGCTGCAGGAGGGTTTGGATGATGCTCTGGGGCACAGGGGGTGACTCTTGGGGCTGGGGCTGTGCAGGGCTGAGGGTTGGGCTGGATGGTCCTTGGGGGTCCCTCCAGCTCAGCACATCCTGGGATTCTGTGACAGAAATGAGCACCTGAAGCCATGCAGGTCCTGCCTGAGCAGCTGAGAACAGGTCCCAGCCAAGCTGTGGCTCTCAGGAGACAGCAGCACTGAGGAACTGAGGTTCCATAGTGGATATTCACCCTCTCAGAGGAAAGAAAAAATCCAATTCCCCCTTGTCTGTGCTATTTCACCCTGCTGACAGGAAAGAGCTGGAAAGGGCCATCGCCTCCGAGCTTAATTGCATCCGATGCTTCTACGGGTGAGGGAAAAGAGCACTTCAGGAGCCAAAAGCAGAGAAAAAAGTGAATATATTACACTGCAGCAAGAGCAGCATCTTCAAAGCTTTGCTCCCCACACCCTCAAGTGTGAAATCAGAGATTTTTTTTTTTTCTCAGTAATGCTTTTTGCTCATTTCCTGCCTGGCCTCTCGGTCTTAGAACAATGAATCACAATTAATTAACATCAGTGTCGAGATGAAGATCATGCCTAGTTAGGACTTTCTTGTCATCTTCCAGGGAATTAAAGCAAAGCCCAAGTGATGCTGGAGTGACCACACTGCAGGGCTGGGCTAACTCTGCTCACCCACAGAGCTGGTGCTTTTGGGTGAAAGCAGCCCCAGCTGAGCCCAAATCTCTTGCTCTGGAGAAATTCTGCCAGTCTCCCCAAGCTGGTTCCTTGTTTTTCCAGGCAGCTCTTCCAAAGCCAGCAGCACCAGCTCTTTTCCAGGCAGGAAACGAGGAGCCTGAAGTTGTGCACTGGGGTCAATGGGATGCACTTTCAGCTTAAGATGCTGCAAGCCACAAAGAAGGATGAGGAGACAAAACCAATCCAGCAGTGTGTGTTGCCCTGAAACCAGTGCTTAGCAGCTGAGAAGGAAACTCTCCTCCAAACATACACCTCCAACCTTAGCAGGCTTCTTAAGCTCAGAAGGCCACTCACTGTCATTTAAACTATGAACTTCCAGGCTCCTTTTGTAGGAGAAGAGCAGAAAGTCTTGTCTTTCTCATCTTCTGGGCTTTTGCTCTGCAGACAACCTCAAGCCAAGGAAAAAAGTGGGATGAAAGGGTGGGATGCAACCCCGTGAGTCACCTGCCTGTAGGGGACAAGAATTTGTGGCTGCCCCATCCCTGGAAGTGTCCCAGGCCAGGTTGGACGGGGTTTGGAGCAACCTGGGCTGGTGGAAGGTGTCCCTGCCCGTGGGAGGGGGTGGCACTGGATGGGCATTAAGGTCCCTTCTGACCCAAACAATCCTGTGATTCTCTGATGTGGCTCCTCCAGGCAGCTCCAACCTCTCCAGCCTGTCAGGGATCCACCAAACTGGTTCTCCTGCCCAGATGATGCAGCCAAGAGCTGCAGCACCACAACTCTGGTGAGGTCTTGACCTAAAGACCCCCAGGAGATCTGCAGCCCCCCCTTCCCAAGCTCTGAGCACACGTGACAAACACAATGTTCTCTGAAGAAATCTGCTGCCAGAAATCCTGACAGTGTCTGTGGCTGTTTCTGCCCACCCACCTTCCCCACAGGACTGAGAACAGCAAAAAGATTATTCATGTGGCACATTTCTGGTTTTGTTGGGCTTATTTTACTTAAGAGTGGTGTCTTAGAAGTTGCTGAAGATGACCTTTGCCTTTAGAAATCATCGAGGGGAGCAAAGGGAGTCCCAGCCCCAGGGGAGTGTGAGGCACTTCAGGGTTGTGACACTTGTGCAGAGTGAAAGGCCGACCCAAAGGAAGTGGAGTGAGGCTGTGAAGTGAGACTGAAGCAGCAGCTCTTGAGGCTGAAGTTTAGGATGTGATCACCTACAGAGAAGAGTGTTAACCACCCCCCACCAGAATGTCTTTGCAGCACATTGGCCACTGGTCTCCACCTCTGAGGAGAAAATGTCATACAGGCAGCGGGTCCTGCAGAAAATGGGACCAAATGGGACTCATTAAGTGAAAAAACTTTGCTTGGTCTTCCCAGCAGTGAAAAATGGAAAATGTCACTTTCCAAAATATTTCCAACATCCAGGTTCCTTCCAAGAGGGAGCAGCCAGAAAGCTCACCCGACCCTTCTCACTCCACCAGCAGCAAGGGCAGAGATGACACCTCCTGCAATGGGCTGTGCAGTCACCCTGAGGTCCAAGGCAGAAACCAGGACCTTCTGGGGGTTTTAAGGCTTCATCAGCTCAATAAAGACAACATTATGATCTGTTGGAATGAGCCCTGAGGAGATCACTAAGCTGGTTAGAGCCCCTCTGCTCTGGAGCCAGGCTGGGACAGCTGGGGAGGGTCACCTGGAGAAGAGAAGCTCCAGGGAGACCTGAGAGCCCCTTCCAGAGCCTGAAGGGGCTCCAGGAGAGCTGGAGAGGGACTTGGGACAAGGGATGGAGGGACAGGACAAGGGGAATGGGTTCCCAGTGCCAGGGAGCAGGGATGGATGGGATATTGGGAAGGAATTGTTGGCTGAGAGGGTGGGCAGGTCCTGGCACAGGGTGGGCAGAGAAGCTGTGGCTGCCCCTGGATCCCTGGGAGTGTCCAATGCCAGGATGGACGGGGCTTGGAGCACCCTGGGCTGGTGGAAGGTGTCCCTGCCCACGGCAGGGAGCAGAATGAGATGGTCTTTGTGGTGCCTTCCTACCCAAACCATTCTGGGATTCTATGACAAAGCCACCCTACCCCAAGCTCTGTCCCTCCCCAGCCCGGCCAACAGCAGCACATCTGCCCATGGCACGGCCTGAAACGCCCCAGTATTTCCATCTCACTGACCCCAAAGCTCCCAAATATTGGCAGTTTCCATCCCATCCCTCTGTCCAACCTTCTCCCCAGGAGGACAACACAAAGCTGTGACCCTGAGCACAACACCCACCCTCGCTCTGATTTTTAACTAAACCCCGCTCATGTCACACACTCCATTTGGACAAAGTGCAGCTGCCTTGGGGTTTGGGGGGTGTGGGGTGGGG
>VXAU01002423.1:109154-124538 GCA_013399695.1 Formicarius rufipectus | reverse complement strand
GGTGTGGGGTGGGGGGGTTTTTTGCCTTCTGAGAGAGAGAGAAAAAAAAAGGCAGCAATGCTCCCGTGGGCACAGAGGTGGTGCTGCACTGGTGCTGGCTGACACACCAGGGCAGCCCAGCTGCTCAGCCCAGGGCACACAAAGGGCTGATGCAAACGGAAAACAATGGGGCAAAAGGAAGTAATTCTGTCAGGCAATTCACTTTGTTCTTTCAGGGGCTTTTTGGGGTGGCTTCTTTCCATAGAAAGTTTCCACTACAGTTATTTAAATGAAACTGGGGTCTATTTTTGTGCTCAAACCCACGAGGCTGCACGGCAGGAGCTCTGCTGAAGGATCAGTGCAACAACACTGAGTCGTGCCAGGGGCCAGGTGCCCTGTCAGAAATGGAGTGGAAACACAAGGAGGGCCCCAAAAACAATTAGTGAGTCATTTTCTTCCACTAAAATCTGCAAAGATCTCAAGATACCATTTAGCAAAGCCACTGGAGATGTTTTAGGGAGGACTAAACTATCTGCAAGCAGGTGAAAAGCGAGAGGCCAAAGGTACAGACACCTGGGTGGGATGGGGGGACCAGGGAAAGGGAAGAGTGGAATGAATATTGGGAAATCCCTCCAAAAAGGCTCATCCCATCACTTGAAACACCTCAAGGCTGGACTGTTGGGTTGGATACAGCCTTTTCCAGGCTGCAGTTTCATAGAATCATCTCAACTTGGGGCTCCTGTGGACTCAGCCATGGGGCAAAAACAACATAAGAGCAGAGCCTGTGGCAGAGCCTCCACCCTGAGCCTCCGAGGGAGCCTGGGGTGCCTGTGCCAGTCTCAGGGCACACCCAGCCTTCCCTGGGCGTGCAGGTGGTGATGCTGAAGCAGCTCTTGTTCTGTGCAGCAGTGCAGGAGCACAAGCTCAGCACAGGAGAGCCCCTTTCTGCAGCAGATTTACACTCCCCCTCCAAAGGGGTTCAACAACGCGGCGAGGAGCGCGGGGCTCTGGCGGAGAAGTGACTCACAGGGAGGATGGCAACAATGCACTGCCATCAAATATTCAACATCATAGGTCTGCCCTGCACTGAAAGGATGAAAACCAAGGGAAGTGGACCTGTGTTTTCCTCCTGGTTCTCAAAGTCACTAATGTCCCTCTGGGTGTGGGAACAGATGGCAACAGCAAACTGCAGGTCCCGCAATTTCCTCCTGCAGGTTCTTGCCTGGCATTTCATGACACTCTGGTTGTGGCCCTTCCCAGCAGCTCCTCCTGCAGCACCAAACACAACAGGCTCCAAAGTGGACCTCTTGGAGCAAATGAGCCCAGGCCATCAATGAAACACTGGAGCTCTGCAAGAGGAAAAGCAAGAGCGTGGTGAGAGGTTTGGGATGGGATGCTGCAGCCCTGGGCTGTGCCCAGCACTGCCCCTGGATCTGAACCCGCTGGGGGATGAGCTCAGGGTGGGCACTGGGATCTTCTGCTTGGACTTCTCGGGGTGCAGCAGCATCATAAAATCAAGGGATGGTTGGGGTTAGAAGGGACCTCAAAGTTCATGTCATTCCACCTCCTGCCATGGGCAGGGACACCTTCCTCCAGCCCAGGTTGCTCCAAGCCCCATCCATCCTGGCCTTGGACACTCTCAGGGATCCAGGGACAGCCACAGCTTCTCTGCCCAACCTGTGCCAGGGCCTGCCCACCCTCCCAGCCAGCAATTTCTTCCCAATATCCCATCCATCCCTGCCCTCTGGCAGTGGGAAGCCATTCCCCTTGTCCTGCCCCACCATCCCTTATCCTAAGTCCCTCTCCATCTCTCCTGGAGCCCCTTTAGGCCCTGGAAGGGTTTCTCAGGTGTCCCTGGAGCCTTCTCTTCCCCAGACTGAACTCCTCCAGCTCTCCCTGCCCTCCCATCAGGAGCAGAGGACAGAAGTTCACCTGCTCAGCCTGACAGAAAACCACTTCCACGACAAAAAGCTCCTTATTCACCATTTCATTGCCCATGTCAGAGATCCCTCAGGAACAGTCCCAGCCTGGTGGGAGGAGCTGGCCACCTGATGGAGAATCCTTCAAGATTTGAGGGGTTTTTGCCCTAAAACAGCGACTGACCCTTCTTGTCCCCAGGAGAGCAGTGGGAAGCATCTGGAGGGACAGAGGTACCTGCTGCTGTCAGGGGGTGCAGAGGCTCTGGGGCTGCTCCCACCGTGCCCACACCCTGCAGAGTTTCACCTGGCCCTTCACGGGAGCACAAAACCAGCTTTTCTCCTGTCCTGCACCTTTTTCTTGTGGCTTTTATCACAGCCAGTACCTACAAGTGTAAGAGACTGGACCTCTCTGGGGCTTGCACACAATTCCAGCCATGCCAGAGGTTCTGGAAATGCTCAGGTGTGCAGAGGTCCCACAAGGGGTTGTATGGGAAGAGGAAAATCCCAGGAGTGTCTCATGAGATGTCTCCTCCTGGGGCAGATACAGTGATCCTGAATCCCTGAGCAAAATGGAATAGCCAGGGAAGGAACCAGTCCCATCCATGAGAACTGATGCTCAACAGCACCAGATAATCCAAAACATCAGGGTCCTGCTACCAGGCCACCCTTGAACCTTCAGAAAAGCAAGGTAGCGAGACAAAACATCCTCAGCTGCTCTTGCTTTTAGGAAAACTGCCCTCCTGCTCCCTGCAGGGACCAGCAGGAAGCCCTGGAGCACAAGACCCAAGGAAAGCAGAGTTTTCCTGCTGAGCTACAAATGATATGAGATGTTAAGATGAAAAATTGCAACTCATCTCTGTCCACAGCCTGAGGAGAAAGAGGCTCATCATCTCCCCAGCTCCCAGGCCAGGATGGATGAGCAGCATCCTCTGCCTTCCAGCTCAGAGAACGGGGGGAGCAACTCTTTGGGCTGAAAGCTGAGGCGCTCTGAAGACCTGAAGTGCCCAGGGAGGGGACAGCTTGACTCTGCAGCCTCAGGAATTAACCCAGGTGCCCCAAACAGAGCTGCAAACCTGTCCCCCCACGGGTACCTGTGCAGGCTTTCCCTCCCCATGCAGCCCCCCTGAAAGTCGGGGGGAGGCAGAGAGAGGATGATGGATGCAAAATTAAAAGCCTGATAAATAATTAATCACTGAGGTCATCCCACTGTAGGAATATGCCCTCTCTGCACTCTCCTGGTGATCAGTCTCTGTTTCAGGGCTGGGAGAAGTGGTCCTGCAAGGACCACCCCCACTCCTGCCCTGCCCTGCTGTGGGATGTGCCACAGGAATGGACAGCAACACATCATTGCTGAGTGCTCTGATGGCTTCAGGAGTGTGAAACAAACACAGTGTGCCCCCAGAGATCCCCAAAGAAAGCAAGAGGCCACTTTGAGCAACTTCCTAAGGTAATAATTAAAATGCAAAACATCATGGCAGAGACAAACCCTCCTTTCCTCTTTCCTGTGTCGGCCTCTCCACAAGTGCTGATGAGAAAGAGCCCACAAATAAAGCACCACAAATAAAACACACCCAAGAAAACAAAACCAGCCCTGTCAGCCCTTCTACTCAGGGTCTTCTGCTGGTTTTGCCTGCACGTGGGACCACGGGCAACCAGTGCAGCTCCCAGGAAGTGATGCTGACAGTCTGATTGTAAGGAAATGTTTAATGACAATGAAGATGCTCAGAATGAGGGCTCTGACCCACGGGGGATGTGCTGCAGAGCTTGGCACGTCCTCCAGGCTGAGGCTGCTGAGCTGGGGGCACTGGTGGGATCCAGGCTGGGAAGTGTGCTCTGGGATGACCCTGCTCGAGCAGGGAGGTTGGACCCCACTGTGGTCCCTTCCAACCTGACCCAGCCTGTGATTCTGTGTCAGGTCCTTGTGCTCCCACCAGCAGCACAATCCAATCTCTGGACTGGGTCAGATCAGCTCCTTCATAAGGAATAATGACCTCCCCCAGTGTGTGAAGCACAAATAAAGGAGAAATATTAGGGTTATTTCTACATTCAAGGAGGAATTGGGGAAATCTAACAGCTCAAACTGCAATTTAGTGAGGGTTAACAATGCTTGCTCAAAACCAAGGGCTCAGGACTTCTCTGCTTTGTGCTGCACCTGCAAAATGAGTTTTAATCATTCCCTGGAAGTCTCTTCCCAACGCACGGACGGTGTCTCACTGTATCCACGTGGAAATGTCCCGGTGTCTGTCAGGAACACTGGGACACCTGGACGAGCACAGCCCACGGAGATCCCTGCACAGCCCAGCACTGCGGGAGAGCAGCAGCACGAACGCTGCCACCCCTGCCACATGGACAGCACCAGCCATGGATCCACGGGCTGCATGGCATGGCATGGCATGGCACGGCATGGCATGGGCCCTTTGCTGTCCTCCCCAGCCCCTGGGGGCACTCCAGAAGTTCCTCACCCCCCTTGAGCCCCAGGAGCCAGGGTGAGCCCCAGAGCAGAGCCCTGGCTGGAGGGTCCAGGGAGGCTCCAGGGGCTGCCCCCTCTCCCCCAGTGTGGTGGTTTGACTTTAGGCCTTCCTGGGAGACAGATCCCATGGTTTGCTGTACCCAAGTGAAGGATTCCATCCTATTTTCCATCAGCTTAGATATAAGAAGGGATTGACAGAAGTTTTGGGTCAGTCCTTTTCCAGTGGTGAAGGGACCTGCTGTCTCTTCAAGGGAGAGCTGCATGTCTCTCTCTGGGAAGTAGACTTTGTTAACTTGTTCTTCATGNAGGGAGGGGGGAAGCTGTTGTTTTGGGGCCTCTGGATATTTACCTTCTGCCAGGGATAAACTACCACACACAGCCAGCCCCCTGTGTGTGCAGGAGAGGCTCCCACCACGGCACCTCATCATCCCAAACCCACCCTCACCCACGGCGGAGCCCCATCCACTCCAACAGAGCCATCTGGGGCCGTGGCACAGCGGGACACCCATTGCTGGATCCACAGAGCCCCAGTCACCACAAACCACAGCCACCTCTGACCCCTCACCCTGCCCTAAGACAGGGCCCAGTCCATCCCCTCCATCTTCAAACCCTCCTCAGCATCAAAGCTGACTGATCTCACTGTGTTTTCCCTGAAAGCCCCTCATCCAAGGCAGCCCCAGAGTCCCAGCACCAACGCCCCCCTTTCTCACCCCACTGGGGACTCTTCTCTGCCATTTCCCTCCCGGCCTCCAGCAGAAACCCAGCCAGTGAAAACCTCCTGAAAACACTGTTCCCAGTTAAAGTGAGCCCTTATGAAACCAGTATCACAGCCCCTTGCTTCATGTGTTTCTCCCTGGAAGAACTTGCAGCTGAACCCCCCAAGCACAACAGTTTCCACAGTGATTCCAGAAAAAGCAGCAGAGCCAGAAATAACACAGTGAACTGGGAAACATCCCCTGCACTCCCTCCCTGACTCAGCCAGGGAGTGTGAGAGGGCACAGCCTCACCCCACTGCAAATGCCAGTGGGGATGGCAAACTCAGCCAAAATCACCCTTTTTCAGGGCCTGGGTGGTGGCACATGGGCAGGTGCTCTTCAAACACATGTCCTGAATGGACACACAATCCATGACCACATTCCAAAGCAGCTTCCCAAATCCAGGACTCGAAACACTTGACCCAGAAGGGCCACAGGGCTGTGCTGCCCCGGGGCAGGAGTTCAGTGCTGACACAGGGCTGGTGCAGCAGCAGGAAGGAGCAGTGCTGAGTCCTGGAGCCCCCCCTGGACCCCCTCGGCATTCCCAGGCACCCAGAGCTCCAGCTCCACCCCTGTGGATCCAAGAGTGCATTCCCAGGCCACTCCAGTGCTGCCAGTCCCTGCTCTGGGCTGTGGGCAGTGCCACCCACGGCTGTGCCTGGGCTGGCACCTCATTTATTGCCCAAAACACGGGGGCAGCTTTCAGCAAACCCCAAAGTTACTCCCTCTGCTCTGTCCCTGCTCACTGCTCCCACCGGGAGAGCAAACTCAGCTGGTTTGGGGGGTTTTCTAAGCCTAAACCTTCTTATTCCCCACAACCCTCACAAGCATCTTCTCCTCCTTACCTCTCTCTGCCCCCACATCCTTTCAGATTTCCCATGACCAGGAGTTTTGTTTGGCCTGGGAAGAACCCAACACACTTCTGTGTGTGAAACAGCACCACGTTTATCACCTTGATTTGCATTTATTAAAGTGCAAGGCCAACCTCCTGCTCCCTTTGGAAAGCATCTCTCTGACTTGAGATGGCAAAAATGGGCTTAAAAATCAAAAAAAAGAAAAAAGAAGCACACAAAAAGCCCTGAACAATGTCCAGTTTAGATTTTTCATGAGGGGTTTTGTGCTTTGTACAACTGACACATCCACAACCAGAAGCTTCCCAGGCCAAACACACTCCAGCTGCCCAGGGGGAATTATTGCCAGTCCAGAACAAATGGGATTGGGGGATTTCTGTTCTTTATAGTCACAAACTTCATTTCTACCTTTACAGCTGTTTAATTCTAAAAAAAAAAAAAAAAAAAAAAAGAAAAAAAAAAGGAAAAACAACAAAATGTCCCTGCTGGTCTCACATTTTGGGTACTGTCTTCTCACCAAAGCCCAACTCTGAGGAATGCAAATATAAAGCAAACTGGTTTCTAACCTTGCAGCAAACGGCCAGGGGTGGGTGAGAGCCGTGGTCCCCAGCCACGAACTGCAGAGCCCACCACAGAGCAGCTCCATCCCAGGCACACTCTGAGGCAACCAGCACCTCAGCTGGGACTTCCCCTTGACTTCTTGAAACCCCTACAAGCTGCCCAAAGCATCCTCCCCCCAGCCTGCAGGTCGTGCTGCAGCTCAGCTGGGGCTGGCAGCAGCGGCGGCTTCAGCCTCCCCCCTCCTCACTGTTCCTCAAAGCACCTTGGCCAAAGCAGGAGGGTTTGCCCTGAATAAACAGCCCAGAATTAAAAGGGATTAACCTGAGGAATGAGACAAAGCAGGGCAGTAAACTCGTTAGACACTGAGTCATCAGTGAGGATGCTCAGCCTGTGCTGCTGCCAGCTCTGCTTACATGGTAGGAGGAACATTTTTGGGGATTCTCAGACCTTTTTTCCCTTTTTCAGCAGTTTTTGAGGGGGTTTGAGTGGTTTCTGGGCCACCAGAGCTGGAAAGCAACAGTGTCTCCAGCCTAGAGTGTGCCTGGACTCTGACTGTGAATCCTCACCTTAATTAGGCTGTGCCAGGCTGGGACAGCTGGGGGGGCTCACCTGGAGAAGGGAAACTCCAGGGAGACCTGAGAGACTCTTCCAGTGCCTAAAGGGGCTCCAGGAGAGATGGAGAGGGACTTGGGACAAGGGGTGGAGGGATAGGACACAGGGAATGTGTTCCCACTGCCAGAGGGCAGGGCTGGATGGCATATTGTGGAGGAATTGTTGGCTGGGAGGGTGGGCAGGTCCTGGCACAGGTTGTGGCTGCCCCATCCCTGGGAGTGTCCCAGGCCAGGCTGGACGGGGCCTGGAGCACCCTGGGCTGGTGGAAGGTGTCCCTGCCCATGGCAGGGGGTGGGACTGGATGAGTTTGAGGTCCCTTCCCATCCAAACCAGTCTGTGATTCTGTGATTTGGAGTTATTAACACAGAACATCCTGTGATTCACAGCCATTTGTAGTCACTCACTGTAGCATGAAGCACTTGGAATACTATTTAAAAGAGCATCCATTTATTTTTATTTAGTGTTTTTCACACTGGTGGAAAAAACTCTGTGGTATTTTACAAACTGCTGTGGAGGGAGTGTGGCAATGCCCCTGGGAGGGAGGGAGAATATTTTTAACCCCATTTTACAGAAGTGGGAACTGAGGCATGCACTTCTCCACAGAGGGATTTTGGCCAGAAAGCCTTTTGAATTCTTGCAGGATAACTTCCAGCAGAGATCCTCACTTCCAGAAGAAGCACACACTTATTCCAGACTACAGTGGCCACACTGTTGTGTCCCAGCCAATTTTCTCATGTAAACAGTGGTGAAATGGTGGGGCAGAGTGGTTTCTCTTCAGGTTTTGGTAATTTTAGCCTGAGAAAGTCGTGAAGGAAATACCTAAGCACTACAGGCAAGTTTGTGGGAGGTAATTAAACACCCAGCTCAACTTCCCTTCCAAGTCAGAAAAGCTTCACATTTGCTGCAGGTATCTGTAACTCTATTTCTGCACTTGCTTCTGGCCTGACCTTCCACTGCACTGTTTTGTTCCAAAGCCAAGGCTGCAGAATGAAGGCATCTCTCTCTTAAACACAACCAAAACTTGACTCTCCCCTTTAAAACACGCAACACATTTTAGTGGGTTCAGATACACACAAAAAAAGCTTTGTCCTGCCCAGAAACCTCCCAGTTCTGACCAGAACTCCAGCTGGGATGCCAAGAGACCTCAAATTAGGGTAAAGAAATCCCTTTGCTATATTTAGCTGTACAGAGAATAACTGCTGTGAGCAGCTCTTCAAGGAGTCACTTCAGAGTCCCCCCAGTGCTCCTAGAGGGTGCATCTCCCTGAGGAGCAGGAATTACTTCTCCATCCCTCCTCACACCCAGCCAGCTCAATCCACCTGAAATCAAACCCTGACCTTGTTCCCCTGCAGCTGATCCCAGGGTGGCTGAAGTGTCCCCGAGGGCATTTAGCACATTTACACCCCTGGGGCAATAAGGTGGCAACTATGAATTTCCAGCCTGTTACCAAGTCACAGCTGCCTCAGCCCAGCAGCTGCTTGTGCTTCACAGGTGACAGGTACCATCCTAGGGTTTTCCAAAAGCATCCATGTGAATCCACCCATGTGAACTCCATGAAACTTTTTTTAATTTCTATTCACCTCATTTTAGCCCCATCTTCAGTTTTTCTACACCTTCAATTCATAAAGCCATGGCTTTCATTTCTCTAGCTTTAATTTATAAATGTATTGAGTAAATCTCCCCAGAAGGGAACAAACCCAAAAAACACTGAATAAAGGGCAGGAGGGAACACAGGAAACCCGTGGGCAGCTATTTAAAGAGTCAGCAATGCCTCATGGAAAACTCTGAGCCACATCCCTGTCAGTGCCAAAGCCACGGCCCTGGGTCACTCCCTCAGCCCTCGGGGTCCTCCTGCCTCTCCCTGCACAGCAGGGCACGGGGACAACCCAGCACCTTCTCCTGGGCATCTCCCAGCAGCCTGGGCCAGGACAATCACCCCAAAGTCCAGAGCCCAAACTTAAGCCCAGTCCTAAACCCCTCCAAAGTTCCGAGAAGCCCTCAGAGTTTCACAGCCCGTCCCCCCCTGTCTCACTGACACCCACCCACTCCCCAGGTGCTTCTCTTCCTGCAGCACCTTTGGGGAGCACGTGTCAGTCACACACTTCCCTAGTTGGCCTTTTATTCCAAGACCATTCCCTGCCCTGAGCTGGGAACACACAACACAACAGCCCTGAGCCCCTTCATCGCCCCTGGCTCGTGGTTCATGGTGGTGCTGAGGAGAGATGGGGCTGTCAGGAGAAATCACACACCTGAGGGTGAAGAAGGTTGGGCCATGGACACCTGAGACATAAATCTACTCATCATTCTTATGAGAAGAGACAGAAGGTGGTTATGGAACTAATGGCTGTGTCTGGTTTGTACCTTTTGAATTAGAGAACTACCCCTCAGGAGAGCCCATGGAAGTTGGGTTTCCATCTGGAGTGTGGCAGGAGACACTTTAGGGAATTGCTGCACTTGAAACCAAGTTTGCTGGGAAAAGGGCCAGGCTCAATTTTATTGGATTCTCCTGAGGTTTCCCCTCTGAACTGCAGCACCAAATGAGGGCTCAGCAAACCCTTCCAGGGCTCGGAGCATCTGAGAGCAACATTAGTGGAGAAACCCAAACCCCGTGTCTGAATTCAGCTGGATCTCACCCATTTCTGACATACCTTTCCTTCCTGCCTCAAATCTGTAGGGCTAATGGAGAAGCAGAGCAATAAAACTGAAACCCCAAAGCCCCCCAGGGCTGCAAAGGTTGGATAACACTTTTACAAGCAGGAAACCCTCCAAAGTCTGGGGAAGGAACAAGGGAAGGACAGGGTAAGCAGCATGGAGAAGACAACTTAGGGTCTGGAGACTGAGGAGCTGCTGAAACTGAAAACCCCATTAGCACAAAAAAGACTTTTATACCATCAATGCAAGATGTTTCCCCCAGTGCTGAAGATGCTCTGCTCTGAATTTGTCCCACCTAAACATTTGGTGCCTACACGAGATGGAACGCGGCCTCAAGGCTGTAAGGAACAAGCAGCCCCTGCTTACAGCAAGTCCATTTTGGGAAGGCAGGAAAACTTGATCTCATGTTTTCCCCGTAGTTGTCCCTGCTTAAAAGTTGCTGAGCAGTTCCCAGAAGGAAGGAAAGTGTCCCTGAACTGCAATTTTCCGTACAACTGGGAAAAAAAAATAAAAAAGTTACAAAAATACCATCTAGGTATTTAATGGGTCAGTTCCTGTTCCTCTGAGGGCAAAGGCTCCTCTGAAGGTTTCCAGGCAGCAAACACTGGGGGATGTCTCTGCTCTCCTCACCTCACCCCGCTGCACATGCAGCCCCTGCTCCCCTTCTCGGGGACCTGGGGAAGGTGGGCAGGGAACAAACCCCACCACTCCAAGAGCTACCCCAGCCAGGATTCCCCGGGCAGAGAGGACCTGGGCTCGGCTCGGGGCTGTGCAGAGCAAAACGGGGCCTCGGGGAAGATTTATGGCACATTTCCTCGCCCCAAATGTTTTCTGACTGACTGAACAAGCCCCGGTCCCGTCACCGCCGGCCCTCCCCGCCACACAATGCGCCTTTTGACGCTCATTAGGAGGGTCACCTTATGCAGGCACGTAATTAGAGCCGGGCAGGAGGAAAATCTCCATCCTGATTGCCGCTTCCAGGGACTCCCGGAGCTCCCGGCTGAACGTGCAGAGCCTGGGAAAGCCCGTTTTGTGGGATGGGAGTCGTGGCGCTGCAGGAGCGCTAATCACCAGTGTCCTCCTGCAAGGTGGTCTGGCCGAGCCCCGGAGCGGCAGAAATGGCTCTGGGTTAATGAGGGCAAGGTGGGAGGGAAGAACTGAGCGAGTGGAACAGGCAGAGTGAGAACGGAATAAATCCTGCCCTGCGTCCCCACCAGCCCTCCTGCCTGCAGATCCCAGCAGAGCCATCAAGATCGCCTAACAAGCAGCCTTTTTAAAGTCAGAGACAACTGTGTTGAATGTGTGTTTCAAATAAATTGCTTTCCTTTCCACAGGGTAATTTTGTTTTTCCTAAGTTTGACCCCCCCTTTGCCAAGAACCCAAATGCTTTGAGGAGCTTTAGAACCGGCTGAAACACTCCTGCAGTCACCACGGGCAGCCAAGGGGGGCCAGAAACTGGGAGGGCAGAGCTCCTGCGAGCTCGGGGTCAGCAGGACCCTCCCGGGGCTCCGGGCACGGAGCAACCAGGAATGCCAGGGTGGCTGATGGAAGAGAAACCCAGGAATGCCAGGGTGACTGACACGGGAATGCCAGGGTGGCTGATAAAAGAGAAACCTAGGAATGCCAGGGTTTCTGATGCAGGAATGCCAGGGTGGCTGACATGGGAATGCCAGGGTTCCTGACACAGGAGTGCCAGGGTTCCTGCTGGAAGAGCAAGCCAGGAATGCCAGGGTGACTGATACGGGAATGCCGGGGTTCCTGATGCAGGAATGCCGAGGTTCCTGGTGCAGGTCCAACCCACCAGCTGCGGGACTGTGCCCGTGAGGTGCCGCACGGGAGTTCCCCGCAGCCCTTCATTAATGTCCCGCAGCCCCTCATTAATGTCCCGCAGCCCCTCATTAATGTCCCGCAGCCCCTCATTAATGTCCTGCCCCCCAATCACCGGGATGGCCACGGGGATTCCCCCCGGGATGGCACTTCCCCGCTGCCCCTGCTCGCTGCTGCTCACCCTGCGAGCGATGCCCCCGCCCTGCGGCTCGGGAGAGGTTTCTCAACAGCGCTTCTCTTGTTCCCCTCGGAATAAATACCATTTTCCCAGCCCTTCCCCCAGGGACTCGCCCCGGCGGGTCCCCCGAGGATCCCCCTCCTCTGCCCCCGCTCACACGCGCGGCAGGGGCTGAACACTGAGCTATTCTACTGACGGCTGCCCTGTGTTTTCCAAGAGCAAACTCCAAACATCTCTGGGTTTGCTCACACCCCCCGGCTGCTCTCAGCTGCGAGAAGGGGCTTTTTTTTTTTTTTTGCTCAGCCAGGAAACCCCCAGGAGCAGAGCCTATAGTCCCGGTTCTCCTCCTTCTGCCACTTGTGCACCGGGTGCAGCCTCTGGTCAGGGCACGGGGGAAGGAATCCCGGGGGAAGGAATCCCGGGAGGGTCCCTCGTTGCGGTGCTGGAAGTGCAGCAACGTTGCTGCAGCGGGACACACGGACCTTCCTGAATTGGGTGAGGGCCAAGACAGAGAAGTTCGAAGTGCCCGTGGTGGGTTAGGATGCAAAGGGTCAGTCACAGGGAGTAAATGAATGCCCTTGCTTTGAGCTGCAAGAGCTTCCTCAGACGTGTTTCTCAGGGGCTGCGCTGCACTTGCACTGTGCTGGATGTGCCCCAGAGGACACGGCCCAGGCCTGCTGCAGCTTGGTGGTAACACATTCATTAATTAATCAACTAGTAACTTCTGCAAGTTTTTTTTTTGTGTGATGAACAGTTCACACAGGCCCTCTACAGATTTTGTTTTTCCTTCCTTAACGACGACTGCAGCGAATCCTTCAGCAGTCCGAGAAGCCCCAGGGCAAGCCTGGGAGGCAAAGACTGTTTTCTCAGAAGCAAGTCAGAACAGCACATACCAACCCCCCACCTCCTGCACCAGCATCTCTGCATCCTCCACTGAAAGAAACCTCCCATGGGATGAAAGAATTCATATTTCCATGACTCTCTCAGTTAGACCTGCCTGCTAAGGAGGGAAAGGCAGCAAAGGGGATGAGGACAATGTGACACATTGCAGTGGGTTTGGAGCCTTTTGACACCTGTGAGCCAAGTGAGAATCACAACCTCCCACCCCACATGAATCCCACCTGTTCTTTCTGAGGAAACACTGATGGCTCTGGGAACATTTGCCCACAAGAATCCAAGTGAAAAGTTCCTGAACTGTGAGAAAAGCACGTGAGTCCTCAACAAGCACAAACACCATCCTGGGGCATCACTGAGGCCAAGTAAAGTAAGGGAGGGGGGAGTTCCACAGGGGGCCTGTCAGGACATCCACAGCCACGGTTCAGCCTGGCTCCCTGTGCTGAAATGTGGCATCTTTCAGCACCAGGGAAACTTCAAGCCTGTAAAGCTGCAGGTCATCCACGAGCAGCAGAGCAGGGTTTGGGTTGTATTGCTCACATCATAAATCACCGTGTCAGCTGCCCCAGCCATTTCCACTGGCCAGAGTGGAACTGGGTAAAAGTGCCAGGCCCTCTCACGGTGGCCACGGAGCTCAGGAACGAGGAGGGGAAAATTAAAATCATGCACTGTGCCTTTTTCCGGCATAACAATCCACACATTTGCATAGAGCAGCTCAGTGTGTTTCTGATCACACCTCTGGGTGCATCAAAAGCGTTATTAATTTCCATCGAGGAGGATTAAGAAGCTTAAATCGTTAGCACTCATTTACTCAGACTTAATGCATTTTTAAAGCTGCCTCATTTTATGCTGATGTGCAGGTGCTAATCAGCAGCGAGAAACACTTAAAAGGGATAAAACTCCCCAAGGGTCAACCCCAGGGACGAGCCCTCCTTCCCTGCATCCTGCAGGTCCAACCTCCACACCTGCCCGCAGCAGCCCAGCAGGTACTCTGGACCCTGGGCTGGGAACATCCAACATCCTCCTTGGCAGGAGCTCCCGCAGGGGTTTCTCTGGCACAGCTTCTCACTCGCATCACGTGTGTGGCCCAAGAACAACCCCTCGGCTCCCCACTCGCTTTCCTGTGCAAGTGATAAGGAGGAAATCCGTCCCAGACAGGCAGCCAGACAGCTCAGCCCTGCAGCCCGTCGGGGTCCCCCGCATCTTCACCGGGGGCGGCCGCCAATTACGAGCGGAGCCCAGGGCTGTGCCAGGACAGCCCACGGCTGTGCCACGGCAGCCCCTGGGTGTGCCAGAGCAGCCCCTGGGCTATCCCAGAGCAGCCCCCGGGTGTCCCAGGACAGCCCCAGAGTGTGCCAAAGCAGCCCCTGGGCTATGCCAGGACAGCCCCCGGACTGTGCCAGAGCAGCCCTCGAGTGTGCCAGAGCAGCCCCTGGGTGTTCCAGGGCAGCCCCAAAGTGTGCCAAAGCAGCGCCTGGGCTATGCCAGAGCAGTCTCCGCGCTATGCCAGGGCAGCCCCCGGACTGTGCCAGAGCAGCCCCCGGACTGGCTGGCGGCGGGTCAAGAGCAACACCCCGTGGGTGAGCGGAGCGCAGCCCTGGTCCCTCCCGGCTGCTCGCGGCAGTGACCTCAGCGCCGAGCCGTGCCCTTGCGCTCCGGGGCTCTCGGCTACGCCTCATCGCCTGCCCTTCCCTCCCCGCCCGGCTGACAGGACAGCGCAAACAGCGCGCAGCTGGGTGTCGAGGCGCGCACAGCCCGCGCCGAGCGCTCCGCGGACGCGCTCCGGGTTACCTGCGCTCGCCCCCCGCGCCGCAGCCGCGGCTCTCCCATGGCTCTGCCGGCGCCGGGCTCGACCCCGCGGCTCCAGGGGGATCTTCTGCCGCGCTGCAATAGAAAAGGTTGGTTTAAAGCTCCTTATTTGGGCAGTGATGTCAAGGGAAGTCGCTCGGGCAGCGCCACCCCCTTTTTCCATTCACTCCACATTGTTTCCTGTTGTCAAGCAGCTGCTGGGGCTCAGGGCACGGCCGCGGGATTGTCCAGCCCTCGGATCCTCCCTCTCGGGGATCCTCCGGGCCCGGAAATCCTCTAAGCCCCGCGATCCGCCAGCCTCGGGTGCTCCGGCCCCGGGATCCTCTAGACCTGGGATCCTCCAGCTGTGGGATCCTCCGGTCCCTCCCAGGGATCCTACAGCTCCGGGAGCTCCAGCCCGGGGATCCTACAACTCTGGGAGCTCCAGCCCCGAGATGCTCCTTCCCGGGAATCCTCCATCCCGGGATGCTCCATCCCGAGCCCGGCGTGGCCGCTCCCCCCGCCCGGGGCAGAGCCCCGCGGGCTGGACAGGGGAGCGGGTCCGAGCTGCCCCCTCCGCACACCCCGGCGCTTCCCATCACACATCCCGCCATCCCCATCACACATCCTCCCATTCCCATCACATATCCTCCCGTTCCCATCACACATCCTCCCGTTCCCATCACACATCCTCCCGTTCCCATCCCCTCTTGCCTGCAGGATCGAGGGAAGCGCGGCTGCCCCGGGGCTGGGGGGAGGCAACGCTGTCGGCCCGGCGCTGAGCGCGGCTCTCCCGCCGTCTCCCTCCCCTCTCCATCCCTCCCGCCGCCTTCCTCCCCCACATCCTCCTCCTCCGCCTCGTCCCCTCCCCATCTGTCCCGGCTCCCGACGCTCCCCC
>VXAU01002423.1:64996-87022 GCA_013399695.1 Formicarius rufipectus | reverse complement strand
GGACTTGCAGAGCCAGAAGGTCCCCCCTGAGCCTCCTTTTCTCCAGGTTGAGCCCCCCCAGCTCCCTCAGCTGCTCCTGCTGCTCCAGATCCTCCCCTGGACACCTCCAGCCCCTCAGTGTCCTTCTTGCCATGAGGAGCCATGAAGATTAACTATGCCCCAGATTTCAGAGTCACTCTTTCAGATGCCACCTGTTGACTTCCCCTGTAATGCCCGGGTCCACGTGAGCCTCCCAGGTTAAATATTCACACTGGAGAGACTGTTTTTTTTTTTCCTGTACCAGAACAAATATGAAAATGAACCTCCCCACCTCAATGCAGGAAGCTGCTGTTTGCTCACCTCCTTAATTTTGCTTCTGTGGTATAATGATGGCAATAATAAGAGAAGAAATAAGAAAACAACCCAGAAAAAATACAAGGCTATTTTGTTTATCTGCATCAACTTGGAATGATAAACATTGCTGTTAGAACTTGAGTATCTTTTTGAGTTTAGAAGTTGTATCATCTTCCAGATTAAATGGTCACATGGGTTTAAAGCAAACCTAAAACACTGAAAGTGCTAACGAGCTCCTTGTCTGTGAGAAGATGGACTTTTTCCTATAAACACCATTAGAAGTGAAGAATAAACAATATTCTAACTGCTTCTATGGCTACAGAAGAGAGCCCAAGTCTGAACTATCACTCAAAATAACGTGTTCTTGAGATGCATCTTGTTGAGAGTGAGATGTTTCAGGGGTGAGAGCTCCAGGTTACAGGTGTCAACATCACCCCCTTCCACACGAGGCTTTTCACTGAGAGATGCCCGTGTTGGTTTAACACACACTTGATGTCCCACGGAGGCAAAGCCACTCCCTGCCCTCCTCCTAACACTGCCCAGCTCTCCTGAAGATGGGCCATTGCTCAAGGCCGTTTTAGAGCTGTGGAGCTTCAATTCTTCAAGGCTCAAACACTGGAATGCATTAAAAATCCCTAGAGCAGTCCTGGGCCTCCACTGGCCTAAATTCCCCCCGTGCTCCATCAATCCTCCTTCAAAGCCCACCTAGACCTGGATTTGAAAGCCCATCTAGGCTTGGGTTTTCAAGCCCACCTAGACGTGGGTTTTCAAGCCCACGGATTTGATAACCCATCTGGGCTATCAAACTCTTGGGATTTGGGACTGATGATCTTTAGGGTTTTCGACTCATGGGAGATTGGAAGGAGATGGTCTTCAAGGCCACTCCAACCCAAACCATTCTATGATCCTATGATGTGAAATGTATCTTCATATCAGCTTTTCCTCTGAGCCTGACAATCTCTAGATGTTCCTCTACACGTTTTAATTACTGCTTTTCTCAAATCTTCAAGGAACAAGGGAGCCCCTGAACGAGTGCAAATGGTTCAGGTACAGAATCCCTGGATAGACAGGGGATTGTCTCATCCACATGCACATGGAAAAGCTTCTCAGAACATCCTTGAAAAAACTCCAAGGGAGATGCAATAAATCAGAGAGCACAATGCCCTCCTCAGCATGCTGGGCAGAAAGGGCAATTGCTGGGCTGTTGGTAGTCTTTCAACAACATGCCAGTGTGTTTAAGAGATTAGGGCTGAAAGACAATAAAATATGAAGAATGGCATTTGAGAGAGAAGCCTGCCTTTGTCTGGTGGCTCTCTTTGTGGGTGCTCTGGGTAGGATTGCTTTTGTTCTTTTGGGATATTTATCTTATGGAGCACAGCAACACTCTGCTAAGAAAGAAACGTTTCTACCTGAATCTTCCAAATGGCTTTCACTGGAAAACTGGGAGGTGTAAGCACCCCAGTGTCAGCCTAGGAAAACCTGAAGGACTTCCAGCTGAAATTCCTCTCTGGGAGGGTGGGTAGCCCTGGCACAGGTTGGGCAGAGAAGCTGTGGCTGCCCCAGCCCTGGAAGTGTCCAAGGCCAGGCTGGAGCACCCTGGGCTGGTGGAAGGTGTCCCTGCCCATGGCAGGGGGTGGAAGGAGATGAGCTTTAAAGTCCCTTCCAACCCAATCCATCCACAAACAAGGCAGGGTAAAGGTTCCCCAGAGAACCACACACACAAATGTACAGCCTAACCCGTGGGTTTGTTCCCTTCTGTGCTGAATCTCCCCAGGAGAGCAGAGATCTGGTGGTTGCTGGATTAGACCTGAAGGTCCTTCACTGGCTGAGGGCCCAGCACTGGGATGGGAGATCCTGACAGATATTTGAGGATCACTCAGTTTAACTGCAGGACAAGTTGCCATAACATCACTGCTTTAGTGCTGCAGGCAGGGATTGGCCAAAGGAAAGCAGAACCTTTCCTTGCCTGAAAGGTGGGATCTCAGAGACACCCAACATGAAGTCCAGGCAGGAAGATCTCACAGCCAGTCTGAGCAGTTTTGGAGAACATTATCCCTCGGAATTTTTTCTGAATTAATGCTCATTTTAAGAGGAAAACCACCGGGCCAGCTTTGCACAAACAGCTTCTGAAGGAACTGGGTACAGTGTGGAGGAGCATCTTGGGAAAGAGTCTAAAAATAGGTCCTCTGGTTACCACAGCAAAGCACCCAAACAGACACAGAAACACTTGAGTGCAAACAGAACCTGGACTTCACCTTTTCCCACCCATCTCCCAGGCCCATGACCTGCCAGGGTATGTGACAGGCACATAGAGTGAAAATTCAGCACCTTTTCTCCTCGCTGGGCTCCATCCATCCCTTCCACCCACTTTGAACCTTGTTTCCTTGCAGCTGCCTGGAGGTTCAGTTCATTCAAACAGGACTTTTTATAGCTCTGAATGAAAAAAAACATCAACAACTTTCTAATGCTGGATCTGAACAGCCTGGGCACTCCCCAGGAGCCCCAGAGAAGGGCCATGAGGAGCTGCACTCCCCTTTCCTCACAGCCCCTCAGCCCTGGGAGCTTGGGGAGCTTTGCAAGCACCAAAGAAGCTTCTGGATTCCCCTGTGCCAAGGTCATGGTTGACAGTCAGAGCAAGGTCAGTGGGGAATCCCTCAGGGGTGGCACAGCAGGGATGTGGAACGATGAGTTTGGCTGGACCAGAATTTGGTCCTGGATATCAGGAGAGGAAAATTCAGCATCTCAGAGGCAGGTGACCTGCAGGTTTTGTAACAAGTTCTGCTGCTGCAGAGGTGAATTCTGCTCTCTCTGAAGGACCAGCCTCAGCCAAAGCTGCAGAACTGTCTCTTTTGCATCTTGACCAGGACTTTGCAGTTGTGGGGGATGAGCAGCAGCAAGGACCCAACTGCAGAAGTCAAGGCCCAAAGCCTTGTTTGGGACCCACTGCCCTCTCCAGCTCATGCCAAGCACAAGCCATTGACATTAAGATGATTCCAGGTGGGAACTGATTCATGTTTTGCAGCTTCTGGAGCCAAAGGGTGAATGAGCAAGGCTGGAGATGGATGGGTGGGTGGGTGGATGGATGGATGGATGGATGGATGGATGGATGGATGGATGGATGGATGGATGGATGGATGGATGGATGGATGGGTGGATGGATGGATGGATGGATGGATGGGTGGATGGATGGATGGATGGATGGATGGATGGATGGATGGATGGATGGATGGATGGATGGATGGATGGATGGGAGGCACAGCCTCCTTCAGACAGAGCCCATGGAATCAGAGAATCCTTAAATGTGGAAGAGATCAAGTCCAACCCAGCACCACCACCACGTTCACCACTAAACCACATCTCTGAGTGCCACGTCCACGTGAGGACAGGTTTGGTGGTGAGCTCTGTGGTGGAGGTCAGAGCAGAGCTGGAGGTCAGAGAAGCATGCACCAAGCTGGCTGAGACCCCGGCTCCCCCTCCCTGCTGCAGGATGTCATACCCACCTCCTTCTTCTCATTTCAGGGCTTTATTAACACTTAAGCAGAGACAACTGAAGGTTGATCCCTAATGCCACTGCCAGTGGCAGGAGCTGCCAACCTGCCCCTAAAGGTGTGTGTTCTGGGCAAAGTTCTGTGGAAATTCAGCAGGATTAAGCACTAAACAACACTCCCAAATGATAAAAATCTAATCCCTTGCACTGCTACAAGAAAATTTTCACTGAGCCTTCCCACGGAATTCACACCAGTCCAGGAAAAACAGGGCCTTATCCCGGTAAGAAATCATCCCATGTTTTCATGTGCCACCTGCACACACTGAACAAATCTACAAGGCCCTAAATATAAACAGACAGCCCTTTCCTGGCTGTTAAAATGAACAGCCTCAGCTTGTTCTCTGAGTGAGCCAAAATTGCAGCTGCTTGGAGATCAGACACGTTTCAGGGTGGGACCCTCTGCCCGGCCCCCCCTTCCTTCTCCAGTGTTGGTGGTTCCATGAATGAGGCATTGATTGTGCCCAAACCCCACAGATACCCACCTTGGAGGGAGAGCTAAAATTAGTGCTAAGTATATTCCTGAAGCTGCCAGGAGGAAATCAGCTCGTGTGGGATGCTGGAGATCCGGCAGGAAAAGCAGCGCTCCCCAAAAAGGTGCTCCTGAGCTGCAGCCCTGGCTCTGCACACACCCCACAGTGCCACAAGTGCAGCTGTCAGGAAAACCTGGCTGTTCCTGGAAAGCCCAGCAGGGCAGAGCTGTGCCAGCACACACACACCTGGCCAGCGGTGCCTGGGAGCAGAGGAAGCACCAGGGTGCAACCATGTCAGCAACGACTGCCTTGAACTTCCATTCCTGAAGACCCCAAACCATTTTAAAGGCAGTAAATATGCAGCTTTTGATACAAATGTCTCCTTCTTATGGGGTAACAGGCAGGTCTGCATAGAGCACCACACTTTTACCAGCACAGGGTCAGGGGAAAAGGGAAAGAAAACTCTTAATTCTAAAAGATACCAGGGAGTACATGGCCAGAGGTGCCTGTCTTATGATCCCAGAAGGATGGGTCAGTCACCTTGCAACTGGATAAGGAAAGCAGAGTTTCCCTGGTTGTCCTGGCTGGAGTGAACTCGGGGGGGTACCGTGTGTGTGTGGGTGTGTGTGGGTGTGTGTGGGTGTGTGTGGGTGTGGGGGTGGGGGTGTGTGGAGGTCTGTGCAGCCGGAGCAGAGCAGAGTGAGGGCAGAGCTCAGCGGGGGCTGCAGCTCCTCCCGAGGGGCAGCTCCAGCTCTGGTCCCTGTGAGCAGGGACAGCACCCAGGGAATGGCTGGAGCTGTGCCAGGGCAGGGGCATCTCAGAACCACAGAATCCCAGACTGCTCTGGGTTGGAAGGGACCTCAAAGACCATCTCATTCCACCTCCTGCCATGGGCAGGGACACCTTCCACCAGCCCAGGTGGCTCCAAGCCCCGTCCAACCTGGTCTTGGGCACTTCCAGGGATGGAGCAGCCACAGCTTCTGTGCCCAACCTGTGCCAGTGCCCCCTGAAATCAGTGCTGCTGCATCCCTGTTATCTCCCCTCTGCCCCACTGGATGTGGGGAGACACCCCCTTGCACAGGGTGGGTCATCTGGGGCAGCTCCCCGAGGGCACCTCATGTTCTGTGACATCAGGGCAGGGGCAGGTGGGATCTCAGGGAAAGGTTCTCCTTCCCCCAGAGGGTGGTGGGCACTGCCCAGGCTCCCCAGGGCAGTGGGCACGGCCCCGAGGCTGCCAGAGCTGCAGGAGGGTTTGGATGATGCTCTGGGGCACAGGGTGGGATTGCTGGGGTGTCTGTGCAGGGCCAGGAGTTGGACTGGCTGATCACTGGGGGTCCCTCCAGCTCAGGATGTTCTGTGATTCTGCTCCAAGACTCTCTATATATATCCATACATTTGCATAAATCTATAGATAACCTGAGCACCCCCCTGTGCCCTGCCAGTGCTGGCAGGCAGCACGTGTGGCACACGCCCCTCCTTCCCTTCCCAGCCTCTGCTTACATTTCATCTTGTCTGTTCTGATTCCAAGCTTTAATAAAATTTAATCCCAGCATGTCTCCAATTAATGAATTAGATCTCGTTCCAAGCCACGGTGCCAACCCCTGCAATGCCCCCTTTACTCGGGCACAGTCAGGGCCCCCAGACCCTGCACAGCAAAGGGGCTGAGCTGAAAGCACTTCCCTTGTTCTCCTCCGTGATTTCCCCACCAGACAAACTCCCGTAGGTGTGAGCCTGCATCCCCCTCCACTCACAGCCCTCGGCAGCAGAGTGGGAGCCCAGACTTGCAAATCCAACCTTTATTCATCAGCATTCCAGAGCTGGGATCACTGAGCTTCCTGGGACCATCCAATCCATGTGTTCCAACCAGAGCTCATTTGCTTCTGTGCTTGTTTCCCTCTTCAAATCCTCCTCAGCAACAAATTGTTTTCTCCCCCCTTGCAAAGAAACCACAGCACTGTTTTTTTCCCCTTCAGCAGGAACGAGCTGTGGGACTGCAGGAGCAGTGGGGGTGCTTTGACAGGACAGCTTTGCCCCCTGTGCCCATCTGCCCTGAGAGCTGATTCTCTGCAAACACAACACTCCATGGGATGCTCTGCGGAGCATCCCCGCGGTGCTGCAGCCCCACAGCCCTCCCAGCACCCGGAGCTGTCCCTGCTCAGCCCCCGCGGCCCGGGGAAGAGCAATGCCCGGTGCTCAGAGCAGCGGTGACCCTGCCGGGCTGGGGGGCACAGGGGCTGCGTCCCTCTGCACCGCTGTCTGCCCTCCCCACTGCCACGCAGTGCCAGTCCCTCTGCCCTCCCCACTGCCGCTCAGTGCCATTCCTTCTGCCCTCCCCATGGCCAAGCAGTGCCATTCCTTCTGCCCTCCCCATGGCCAAGCAGTGCCATTCCCTCTGCCCTCCCCACTGCCACGCAGTGCCATTCTTTTTGCCCTCCCCAATGCCACTCAGTGTCATTCCTTCTGCCCTCCCCACGGCCAAGCAGTGCCATTCCCTCTGCCCTCCCCACACCACACAGTGCCATTCCTTCTGCCCTCTCCAGTGCCACACAGTGCCATTCCTTCTGCCTTCCCCATGGCCACACAGTGCCATTCCCTCTGCCCTCCTCACTGCCACTCAGTGCCATTCCCTCTGCCCTCCTCACTGCCACTCAGTGCCATTCCCTCTGCCCTGCCCAGTGCCACACAGTGCCATTCCTTCTGCCTTCCCCATGGCCATGCAGTGCCATTCCTTCTGCTCTCCCCACTGCCATTCCTTCTGCCCTCCTCATGGCCACACAGTGCCATTCCTTCTGCCCTCCCCAGTGCCATTCCCTCTGCTCTCCCCAGTGCCAGCACTGCCATTCCCTCTGCTGTCAGAGGAGCCCCCCCAGCTCTCCTGCGCTCGGGGTTCGGGGCAGGACCCCCATGGAGCGCACTGGGTTTCCAACACCTTCAAGCCCGTTTGAGCCCATTGTCTCCCACTCCAGCTGCCCGAGTAGTTTTCCCTCAGCTCCTGGCCCCGGGCCCAACCCCAAAAATGACAGATTGCCAAAAAGGACAGAGCCGGAGGGGCGGAGGGAGGGGTGCGAAGTGGCGAGACAACCCGGCACGGGAATGGATTATCCCGTTCTCCCGCTGCCTCTGGAAGGGGGATCAGAGCGGCGAGAGCCGCTTGGGGAACTAAAGGGCAGCGAGATAACGAGCTCTGAGCGCACCCAAGCGAGGGTTTGCTGGGGGAGGTGGCTCTGAGCCCCCCGGGGGTGTGGGTACCTGGGCTCACCTGTGGAGCACAGCCCGTCCCCTCCAGTGCCCACTCACCGAGGGGCCAAGAGGCTGGGCTGTGCCCGCTGCTCCCCGGGCACTGCCCTGCCCTGGGCACTGCCCTGCCCTGGCCACTCTCAGGCTCTTGCCAGCCCAAGAGCCTCTCCCAGGAGACAGCTGTGGCCTCTGCAGGTGCAGCTGTCCCACCTCCCCCAGCCTCAGCCCGTCCCCGGGGCTCTCCTGCTCCTTCCCTGCCCTGCCGTGCTGCCCATCGATGCCACCAGACCACCACGCCCGGGCGTGCAGCCAGCAGCCAGCTCCTGTGGGATGTGCATCCCTGGGGAATGTGCACTCCAAAGCAAGGAGCAAACAATCCCACTTTCCACCCAAAGCCTGTGCTCCCTGTCTCACATCAGCCAAGGGACTCACAGTGCTTAAAATTCCCCCTCAATGAGGGCACCATATCCTGCACTGAGGTTCTGCAAAGTGCTGGTGGCCCAACAGCACAGCACCTTCTTCTGGAGGGCTCTCCAAGAGCTCCAGGAATGGTATTTTATTTCCACAAACCTCCCCCAAGCTGGACAAGCAGCATCCCAAGGGAAGGCGTGACTTGATCAGGAAATGAAGCGACTTTGTGAAGGTTGAAATGGGAAAAGGCAGAGCTGGGAGGGACAGGGAGAGCCAGCAAGGAAGGTGGGATTCTGGGACCTGCTGCTTATGCTGCTCAGCTACAAGGGGAGTGACCCAGCAGCAGTTTCTGTTTCTAAATATTTTGTATTAAGCTGGATAAAGAGTCAGAAAGAAAACCACAGCAGCAGGAGACACGACCTCCACCCCGACACTGCAACCCACGTGTGCTGGGTGCAGAAAATCCCTGCAAACCCCTCTCCAGGAGCACCTCCAAACCAAACCAGAGCACTCTGGAAGCAGAAATCCAGTGAAGAACCAAGACTGACAGTCTGGATCAGTCCTCAGCCCTCAAATCATCTTTTCAATGCTCTAGGAATTGCAACCCCCTGCCACCGTGTCACCTCAGAGGGGCACAGAGCCTGTGACAAACCCACAAAGCCACAAAGCTCCATCCCAGCAGCAGCAGCAGCAGCACAGACTCCAGCCCCAAACCCCAGCCCCAAAGCCCTGAGGCCACGGGCTCTGCTCCCCCAGCACTTCCCAAACCACCAGAGCCTCTTACCTTGGACAGGCTGCTACAGGTTCATCCTCTGACTCTTGGAGGACACTCAGGTGTTCATCTGGTGACGTGGGAAAGGGAGCCTGGCAGAGAAAACAAGAGGCCTTAATGTGATGAGGCAGATTAAAAGGTGTCATCGCACCCCAGGGACAGGCACATCCCCCCCAGCTCGGGTATTTTCTCCTTGAGACCGTCGAGACTTTGGGATTTTCTCTTCATTGCCCTTCCCCCCTTATTTGCAACCCCTCCTGTCACCAGGTAGGGCCTTTCTCCCTGTGCTGCCCTCCCCTCACAGGGGACATCAGTGCAAACAACTCTGGAGGGGCATCAATGCAGAGAATGTTCTTTACAGGTGAAATGATTCACTGCCAGATCTTCAGAGCCAAGGCTCAGGGGGGTGGCTGGGGAGGGGCTCTGCAGTTCTCCTAAACTTGGACCCTGAATGCAAACTGGGCCCCATCCTGATCTCTGCAGAGCTGGGAAATGGAGCTGAGCCCTTCCCTGGGCTGCACACCCAGCCCTGGCCCTGCCCCAGCCTGCAGAGGGGGAGCTGCTCTGGGCACAGCTGGGCACAGCTGGGCACAGCTGGGCACAGCTCACTCACTCCCAACCTCGGCACTGGTGGGCTAAGCTTTAAAAGAAAAGTGAAAATCACAGCAGGATATGGCAGAGTACCCAGAAAAATAATGTTCAAAAGTATGAGAGTGGCTTAAAGGAGAAACAGAGAATCACAGAACTGGAAAGAACTTCAAAGCCCATCCAGTGCCACCCCCTGCCATGGGCAGGGACACCTCCCACCAGCCCAGGCTGCTCCAGGCCCCGTCCAACCTGGCCTGGGACACTCCCAGGGATGGGGATGTTACCCATAACACATCCTGGATGCAGGAAATGAGGCAGCACAAGAAGCTGCTCTCGGGCAGGGCTGTGTCTCCAGCCCCAGGGGCAGGGGCCTCACGTGTGGGGACACTGCAGAGGTGGCAGCAGATGACATCTCTGTCATGCCTGGGGCATCCTCAGTGGCAGGTGGAGCAAGAGGAGCAACTGCAGCTCCAAAGCAGCAGCATGTGAGAGTGAAATAACAGCTTTGCCTTCGTGTGACTCCTTTGGGTTGGGGATTCCTGCAGATTTTCCAGCCAGCCATTCATCCCCATCATCTCACCCAGGTGAGTGAGGGAATAGCCCATTTCCCTGATGTGGCCACTGAGGCAGGAGGGCTGGAACTCCCCAAACCACACCAGCCAGGGCTGCCCTGGCACCAGTGCAGAGCCCACACAGCTCCCAGGATCCTCCCCATCCATCAGGCACACCCTTCCATGCTTCCTCTTGTCTCCTTCAATTAATCCTTCTCATTACACAGGAGGGAATAACTACAGGCAGGTCAGACTCGGAGGGTTTCATGGAACGCTGGTAGCAATCCTTCCTAACATCTTCCCCACCATGCCTTCTGCTGCCAGCAATTAGATCAGATCATTTCAGGTCTGCGTCCTTAGCAGTGGCTGCTCCTGAGGTGTGTTGGCAGATACAAAGCCAGGCTGAAGTCACAGGAAACTCTGCCCCACGTTATTACAAAAGTTCATATGCACAGATAAATGCAAGAGCAGGGCAGGGCTGGGTGTGAGCTCTGAGAAAACCTCAAACCATCGTGAGCAAAAAGCTGAAGGCACAGGTGAAGATGAAGCCCCCCCAGACTAAGAGAAAACTCATTTATATGTTAATCTCCCAACTGTATTGAAACAAAATGTTGTTCTAATTTAACAAGGGTGAAAGTTCAAAAAGTGCTACAGAAGCAGTTTTCCAATCCTTTGGGGTTGGGAGTAAATGTTGGGTTCAGCATCATCCACATGGACACAGCTCAGTGAGTGCCCAGAGCACGTGTGATAAACAACCACCCACGTCCTGCTCAGGGACTGTCCCTTTGTCACATGTCACTTCAGCCAAGGTTCTGCAGAGCTCTGTGAAGGCCCAGCCCAGGTCTCTGTGGTTGTTCTGCCCCTGCAGAGCAGTGTCCATAAAACCCCACAACACTCCTGGCTCTCTCATTGCCCACACAGAAAGTTCCAAGCCAGTCCAGGGTGTTCAGTGACCAAACAGAGCCCTCTGTACGTGTCACCTTCCAGAGGGAAACCGGGAGGCATCTGTGCCCCTCTGCTGGGCACTGCTGCCACGTGTGGGTGCCAAACTCTGCCAAGCTCTGCCTGATGCACCAAGATCCCACCACACATGACCTCTACTCCATCCTCAGCCCATGTTTCTGTGCTTCTCTTCCCTTCTCTGCCTTTTCTTTCCTCTGGGGACCAGAGTGCAGCGAGGGGACACCAGGAGACCCAAACCATCTCCATCCATCCCTCCAGCTCTTCTCCCCCTCAGTTGGCATCACCCAACATTATGAAGTGTTGAGGCCCTGGCACAGGTTGGGCAGAGCAGCTGTGGCTGCTCCACCCCTGGAAGTGTCCAAGGCCAGGTTGGATGTGGCTTGGAGCAACCTGGGCTGGGTGGAAGGTGTCCTTGCCCATGGTAGGGGGTGGCACTGGATTAGCTTCAAGGTCCCTTCCCCCCAAACCATCCTGTGATTCCATGACCCCCTTTCTTGCCTCCCCTCCGTAAGAAGCACAGGAATTATCCAGCCAAATTGATGGAGAAAGTGAGGATTGAGAGTTCCCCCAAAATGGGAGAGGGTGAGGAAGGGGCTGCATTGCAATGAGGGTCCCATCCTCTCGTGGGTGTCTAAGGAGGAGCTGCAGCCCTGCAGGGACGGGTGCCCTGCTCAGCAGGGTTGGCCTGGCCAGGGCTCTGGGCAGCAGCCAAAGGGGAAAAGGGTGATGATCTCCACACTCAGCCACTTGCAGCTGGCCCTTGGTCCCCTGGCTGCCAAGGTCCCAAGTGCTGCACCAGTGATGCCATGACATCTGGTTGACACCGTGGACATGCTGCAGGGCTCAGCTGAGATCCACCACTCAGCCCCACACGGGCCCAGCAGGGAACCACAGAATGGCCTGGCTGGGCAGGGACAGTGAAGTCCATCTTTTTCCACCCTCTGCCACGGACAGGGACGCCTTCCACTAGCCCAGGTTGCTCAGAGCTCCACCCAACGTGGCCTTCCTGGCCCTCCTCCTGAAGGTGAGCTGCAATCAAGGGCTGCAGCTGCTGCACTTGCTGACACTTTGCTTTGCTGCTTCCTTTGCCCCCGTGATTCCTTCCCTTGGTATAACCCTCTGCTCTCTCAGAGAAGCCAACCCTCACCCAAATCCAGGCTTTGCTGGCCCAAAATTGGGAGGGCAAGTGCTGCCTGTGCTGCCATGGATTGTGGCACAGCACAACGTCACCAGCTCTGCTGCTGAACTGAAGTCCCTGGTCACAGAATCCCGGCATGTGCTGAGCTGGAAGGGACCCCCAAGGACCACCCAGCCCAACCCTCAGCCCTGCACAGCCCCAGCCCCAAGAGTCACCCCCTGTGCCCCAGAGCATCATCCAAACCCTCCTGCAGCTCTGGCAGCCTCGGGGCCGTGCCCACTGCCCTGGGGAGCCTGGGCAGTGCCCACCACCCTCTGGGGGAAGGAGAACCTTCCCCTGAGATGCCCCTGCCCTGGCACAGCTCCAGCCATTCCCTGGGTGCTGTCCCTGCTCCCCCAGAGCACAGATCAGTGCCTGCCCCTCCTCTGCCCCACCCCAGGGAGCTGGGACTGCACTGAGCTGTCCCCTCAGTGTCCTCTCCTCCAGCTGAACACCCCAAGTGCCCTCAGTGCCCTCACACCTTCCCCTCCAGGCCCTGAACCATCTCTTTGCCCTCCTTTGGACACTCTCCACTGGCTCAATCTCTCCCTTCCATGGTGTCCCCCCAAAGTGCCCCAACATTGCAGGTGAGGCCACCCCAGTGCAGAGCAGAGCGGGACAATCCCCTCCCTGCCCTGATGCCCCCAGGACAGGGATGTCCCTCCTGGCTCCAGGGCACTGGGACATGCTGTGCCTGATGCCCCCAGGACAGGGATGTCCCTCCTGGCTCCAGGGCACTGGGACATGCTGTGCCTGATGCCCCCAGGACAGGGATGTCCCTCCTGGCTCCAGGGCTCTGCTGACTGGTGCCCACCTGGCCATGGACCAGCACCCCCAGGACCCTCCCCCAGCAATTCTTTCCACCCTTCTGGTGACTCACACGGTGGGTTCTGTGTCCCTGACACGTGCAGGGTCCTGCTCACCCTGCTCAGGGAATCAGTGCATGGAATATCTGGCTCCAGTGCAGTGCTGCTCTGGTTTACCTTATTTACTGCCTGCAAAGCACCTGGTGGTGGCTGGAGACACTCAGGCCAGACATTCATTCCAGCCCTCCAGAACCAGCAGCCTCTGCAGCTCCAAAGCTCCCTTTGAGCTGCCCAGCCCAGCCTGGGCACGGAGCAGCTCCGAGCGAGGCAAACCAGGGCTGTGGAGCCTCCAGCGTGGGATGAGTCACTGCAGGAAGCTTTCAGGCCTTTGAAGGCAGGTGAACAAAGCCTGAGTGGGTTTGATTTCCTCTCCCTCGCTGCCAGCTCCTGGCTGTCTTATGCAAAGTGTTTAATGAGCTAATTTGTACCTTGGAGAAGGAGCTGCGTGGCAGAGCTGGCTGGGGCGCTGGCCTGCCCAACAGAGCTGGCTGGCAGGACCAGTTGCCCACGAGCTCTGCTGTGCCAGCACATCCCACCACCAGCCTTGAGAGAAGGGCAGCGTGAAGGACCAGCACGGGCTTTGCCCTGGAAGCCACCACGGTGACCAGAATGGTTTCTGGTGACACAGACCATCCCTAATACAGAAAATGAATAGAATTCATAGTTCGAGTTGGATTCAGGCTGGTGAGCAAAGAATAATCAAACCACTGGTGGTTAAAAAGCATCTTCCACCCCCTGCCATGGGCAGGGACACCTTCCACCAGCCCAGGTTGCTCCAAGCCCCGTCCAACCTGGCCTTGGACACTCCCAGGGATGGGGCAGCCACAGCTTCTCTGCCCAACCTGTGCCAGGACCTGCCCACCCTCTCAGCCAACAATTCCTCCACAATATGCCATCCATCCCTGCCCTCTGGCACTGGGAAGCCATTCCCCTTGTCCTGTCCCTCCATCCCTTGTCCCCAGTCCCTCTCCAGCTCTCCTGGAGCCCCTTCAGGCTCTGCAAGGGGCTCTCAGGTCTCCCTGGAGCTTCTCTTCTCCAGGTGAGCCCCCCCAGCTGTCCCAGCCTGGCTCCAGAGCAGAGGGGCTCCAGCCCTGCAGCATCTCCGGGGCCTCCTCTGGACTCTCTCCAGCAGCTCCACAGCCTTTGGATGTTGTTCCCAGGGCTGGGGCAGCTCTGCAGGGGGGTCTCACCTGAGGGGGCAGAGGGGCACAACCCCCCCTTGCCCTGCTGCCCAGGCTGTGGGATAAGCCCAGGACAGGGGTAGTTGTGTCTCTCTTACTTTGCCTTTTCTTTGCTAGAAAACTTCCTTTCTCAGGAAGACAACACTGCTCAGAGTGTCCCCATCACCCAAAGGCAAAACTGTGGAGAATTGGCACCATGGTCCAGGTGTCCTGAGTGCCCCACCCATGGGTAGGGCCTTCCCGAGGCTGGTCAGGGCTCACAGCCCTTGTTCCCCCCCTTCTCTGGTTGCTGTCACAGCCCGAGTTTGGGCTGCTGAGGTCACAATCCTGCTCGGGGACGTGTGACTTACTGTCACCTGGTGCCACCAGTGGCTTTACTGGCAGCACAAAGCGTGTTCTGGGCACACCAAACCCAGCACTCACATCCACCCTTTTACCACAGTGGACTGGCTGGGCTGCTGCCCCCCCAGGACAGCTCAGAGCCCTGTGTGACTCTCCTAATAAAGCATTACAGCCCCTCTTTACGTAATCAATCCAGTCAATTTGCCCACCATTCCTGATTTCAGATTTCTTTGATTTTGGTGTTGGGGAAGGACCTGGAGGCAGCTGTTCCCCTCTTGGCTTGCAGCAAAGCTTTGCAACCTGCCCGAGAGGGTCCACGCTGGCTGAAAACCCCGGGTGGTTGTTATAGCAACACCTGCACGTGTGTCTGTGTGTGCGGGGAGAGCAGCCCCGGGTTGTCACGGGCAACACGAGCAGCATCCCGAGCCCCCCACGCTCCCTGCCCTGCCTGGTGGCACCTGAAGGCAGCAGGCAGCCTCCAGCAGGGCTTGGAGGGACTGTCCTCCTCCCTGGCCACCCGGGCCAGTCGCTGGCTGGGAGCTCAGCGCCGTCTCGCAGCTGATTCAGCTCCTGGAGAAGAAGAGGGGAATTTTCTTTATCCTGTTTGCTTCCTCCTCCCTTGCAGGCTGCCACAGCACCTTCACCCAGCTGGGGAAGACAAGCTCATGGCTCCCTCCCAAACAGATGGCTGCAAGGAAGGTCCAAAAATAATCCAAGCCGCTTGCCTGCGAGTTTGGAGCCTGCCTGGCTGATTGGCAGACCCTCCAGAGACCACCAGAGGAAGCAGATGGTCAAGGCATGAGATCAGAGCTGGAGACGGGGATGTCAGTCAGCAGGTTGGAGTGCCAGGCTCTGGGATGGGGGACAGAGCAGCAGCTACAGCAGCACCAAGCACTGCCCCAGGACAGGTGTTGGAGCGGCTGCAGAGTGGGGGTTTCACTTCAAATAAAACAGTATAAAAAAATGAGAGCTGTGTGGTGCTGCAAAGGGCAACCCTGACATTGCTCCACCCCAGGGAGGGTGTGCTGAGCCTCTGTCGGGCCCCCCATCAAACTCCCTAGCAGAATAACCCCCCAAAAACCCAAAACAGGGAAAGGACACAAAAGAGCCACTGCAGAAATAAGAGCAGGGCAAAATCCCACCAGCTGCAATGCTGTTATATAAAGTATTCAGAATATCACTGTGGCTGGTGGGCTGCCCCAGGCTGCACTGGCACCCAGAACCAGAGACAAGGCAGCAGCAAAATTATCTCCTTCATCCCTTCACACAGGTTTTTGGCCACATGTCTCTGGGTGATACAATTCCACAGCACTCTCTGCACAGGAACGTGGCACAAATTTCTGGTCTGGTCCAGAAACATTTTTAGGGTGAGGGTTTCATGCTAAAAGATGTGGTCAAACTACCCCATGTCCAGGAATTAGCAGTGCAGTGTCTGGAGTCTGGTGACACCAGTCCCTTTGGAGAAGCTGAGGGAGTCAAACCTGCATGTTTCAATAAAAAAAAAAAAGAAAAGTGGGAGGGAATAAAAATCTGAAAGTAATTAATGGGTGTCACAGCTGGATTGAAAAGAAATTATCTAGGGAGTATGTTTTCCTAATGAGGTAGATTATGGAAGGCAGAATTTAGCCTGGGAATTACAAAAACAAGCTTCCAGAGAGGAGAGACACACCTGAGACGGGAACATCTCCTGAGGACAGGGGTGGCAGGCCCAGCACTGGACCCTGGGCTGGGCAGTGCCAAGCAGGGGCTCCCTGGAGGAGCAGGGAATCTGCCCTGCCTCTTCCCCCTCTCCTGCCTGGGTTTTCCCAGCCCCTTTGCCCAGCCTGGCCCTCCATGGCAAGGTGAGTTTTATCTTCATGCTGTCCCTAGAGCAGGACTTCCCAAACTCTGTCCTTGGGCACAGCAGCAGCTCCTGGCCCTGCACAGGCAGGACTTGGCCTGGGCTGCTCCAAAAAGTCTCCAGGCAGCCCCTCACAGAACACAAACCCCAGCCTGCACATCCCTTTTCTAGGGACAACCTCACCTGCACCAGCAAGGACAGCACACAAAGCCTGAGCACAGCATGTCCAGACCATTCCTGTTGCTTGGAATGTTCCCTCTTTTCCTAAATGCATCAGGGATGTTGCTCACACCCCTCTGCACCCACGAGTTTCAGTGCTGTACTAGCAGGTGAGAGCTGTGAGTACACCTGGAGTTCAATTCAAGTCAACACACACGAATTTAATACTCTTGTGTGGCTCCCTCCCTGCATTAATTCCTGATGCAAAGTGCTGCATTAACACGCTTGGGAGCAGAAACCCATTTATTGTAAGATTCATCTTTATGTAAAGCAAAAGCACCAGAAATCCCCTGCATCACCCAAATCCTCTTATGAAACTCTCAGGTCACAGAAACCCAGGAGTGTCACTGAGAACACCTGTGGGGTTTGCAAGGAGCAGCAGGCAAAAAAANGGATGTGCTGAGCTGGAAGGGACCCCCAAGGACCACCCAGCCCAACCCTCAGCCCTGCACAGCCCCAGCCCCAAGAGTCACCCCCTGTGCCCCAGAGCATCATCCAAACCCTCCTGCAGCTCTGGCAGCCTCGGGGCCGTGCCCACTGCCCTGGGGAGCCTGGGCAGTGCCCACCACCCTCTGGGGGAAGGAGAACCTTTCCCTGAGATGCCCCTGCCCTGGCACAGCTCCAGCCATTCCCTGGGTGCTGTCCCTGCTCCCCCAGAGCACAGATCAGTGCCTGCCCCTCCTCTGCCCCTCCCCAGGGAGCTGGGACTGCACTGAGCTGTCCCCTCAGTGTCCTCTCCTCCAGCTGAACACCCCAAGTGCCCTCAGTGCCCTCACACCTTCCCCTCCAGGCCCTGAACCATCTCTTTGCCCTCCTTTGGACACTCTCCACTGGCTCAATCTCTCCCTTCCATGGTGTCCCCCCAAAGTGCCCCAACATTGCAGGTGAGGCCACCCCAGTGCAGAGCAGAGCGGGACAATCCCCTCCCTGCCCTGATCCCCCAGGACAGGGATGTCCCTCCTGGCTCCAGGGCACTGGGACATGCTGTGCCTGATGCCCCCAGGACAGGGATGTCCCTCCTGGCTCCAGGGCTCTGCTGACTCGTGCCCACCTGGCCATGGACCAGCACCCCCAGAGCCCTTTCCATCCTCTCATTCCACCTCTCATCTTGCAGGGAGTAGTTTGCAGCAGTGACCAGAGAAACAAGATGTTAGATCTCATCTTTGCCCAACATTTGCTGTTCTAAACACCAACAATTACCTTTCTGCCAAATAAAACCAAATCTGAACGCACCCAGCGACCCCCAAGAAGTCTGAACCCCAACAATAAACCAGGACTGCCGAGCAGAGGCTCCTCATTGGGAGGCAGAGCCATTGCAGGCAGCTGAGTGGGCAGTTTTATCTGCTGTGGAAGCGGCAGGAGATGAGAACTCTGCTGAAGGACCATCTGCAGGGGTGTCAGGCTCTTCCCAAGCCCAATTCCAGGACTGCAGACACGTGTGAGCCCCCAGCTCTGGTTCACAGCCTGCAGTGCTCCAGCACTCCCCGTGTGTTTCAGCCTTACACGGCACCAAGGTGATCAATTAACATTTACAAGGCTACTCCAAATGCCTGGACGTGTTTCTTGGCTGGAACTCCTCTGACCTGCTGCCAAGAACACCCCAAAGGAAGGCCAAGCCCAAAATCAACCTCTGGGAGCTGGGAAGAGGTTCTCCCTGACCCGAGCCAGTCCCGAGTGGGAGGAGAACCAGAGATGAGATTCTCCAGGGAAAACAAAGCACGTGGTCTGGGATGTCTGGGATGTCTGGGATGTCTGGCTCTCACTGGGAATAGCCCCATCCCAAGTCACAGATGCTGGCCAAGGGCCAGTTTTGTTAAGTGTTTTGCTGCAGCATTGGAAATAAAACAGTGAAACAGCCAAGTTCACATCCAGTGCCGTGATCTGTGAGATGCTGAGCCCCTCCAGCTACCACTGAGCCATGCCAGAGGCCTTGCAAAACCAGAGCCTCAGTTATTCCCTGGGAGGGTTTATCCATAAAAATCCAGAGGACACGGATATTGATCACACTTCTGCCCCCAGGATCTGCTCACAGAATATAATCCAATAACTTGGTGCTTTGGGTAACCTCTGAAAACTCCAAATTGCCATTTCCCAGGGGGAATATCTGAGACTAATTTAGAGTTAAGGGAGTAAAGCTGGGGTTAAAGCCCAGTTTTCCCATTTAAGTAGGAAAAAGCATTCAGGGAAATGTCACAGGCAACTCTGGCAGGTTTACAGAGGTGGAACCCCCAGAGCTGGTGGCATAAATCAAACAAATGAGAGGGGAGCAACTCTCTCAAGGCTGATCTTGCTGGGCTGTCCCTTCACAGCCCCTTCCCTTGCAAGAGGTAAATAAATGCACAACTTTCACTTGGGTGAACTAATCTTTTCTAGCCTTAGAGCAACACCTCGTGTTTAATTATCATCACTAAATGATTGCAGTGTTTTCAAAGCACACTGGTTGCTTATTGGTAATGATTTCACTGCCATGAAGTAAAGCTTGCAGGGATGAATGGGAATGTTACTCATGGAAACACAGCTCGTTTATGGCTCTATTTTAGACACATATTAGGAAGGATCAACTCAGTCCAACTGGAATAACAATTTCAGCAGCAGAGTCAAAAAGCAAATGAAAACCAAAAGGCCTTATCCCGAGCAAAACCAGTTGTGCTGTCCCACCATTTCTCTAAAGATCCCTTCGAGCTCCCCCCTCCAAGTGGAAATTTGTCATGGCAGAACTCCTGGTGTGGGGAAAGAGATCTCTGCAGCTACCAGGAAAATTCACTGCCCGTGCCAAGTTACACACACCTGAAAAATCATCCTCTGCACTCACGTGGGGCTCCAGTCCCTCCGTGTCTCCTACAGCTGATTTTGGGACACTGAAGACCCTCCCACAGCCCTTGCTCATGGGGAGGCACCAGGATCGTGTCCTGCTCCCCAAAAATGCAGGAGCCCCTTAAGGAAGGAGCTCTGGGCTTTGGGACCACCCACCGTGTGCCCTGGCCCAGCTCCTCCAGAGCCCCGAGCGTGCCCCGGTCCCACCACCGGGCAGCGTGTCCTGCTGGCCCCGAGGGTCAGGCAGGCAGAACACACACAAAGAAGAGGGGAGAAGTTGCAGAAGATCCTGGCACAGCTGAGAACAGACTCCAGGACTCGGATAAGATCTGGCAAACCTCACCCAGCCTGACACATCCTGCTCGTGGCAGGAGCCAGCCTGGCTTGTGCCACCTCCTGCCGCTGGTCCATCTCCCCGTGGGGAGCTCTGCCTTTGCCCAGGGCTGTCCTGCCTGCTAATGAGCTGCTTGGGCTAATTAGCAAATTTGAGTTCCTTATCCCCACAAATTGTTCTCAGAATAATGGAATCACAGAATCATTAAGGTTGGAAAAGACCTCCGAGGTCACCAAGTCCAGCTGTCAATGCAGCACAACCACCGTGTTCACCAACACGCCTCATCTCCAAGTGGCACATCCAATGTTTCTGAGCCCTCGCAGGGATGGGCACTCCAGCCCTGCCCTGGGCAGCTGTGCCAGTGCCTCACCACTCTTTCTATGAAGAACATTTTCCCTAATATCCCATCTAAACCTTCTCTGGTGGAACTTGAAGCTGTTCCCTCTGCTCCTATTCCTGGAGCAGAGCCCGACCCCTCCCCGGCTCCCCCCTTCTGGCAGGGACTTGCAGAGCCAGAAGGTCCCCCCTGAGCCTCCTTTTCTCCAGGCTGAGCCCCCCCAGCTCCCTCAACTCCTCCTGCTGCTCCAACCCTTCTCCAGCTCCATTCCCTGCCCTGGACATCTCCAGCACCTCCATGTCTCCTGTCCTGGGGGAGGACTCACTGGTCCAACCAGATCCTTGCCCAGCAGCAGGACAGGGACCCCCACAAGGACAAAGGGGAAGCTCCTGGTCCTGCAGCCAACACAGCACTGCCCCTGTTTGCTGTTTCTGACCATCACCAGAAGTGAGAGACGAGTCTCAATTAAACAATATTTAATTGTGAAGGTGAGAAAAGCCAAAATTACAGCTCTACAAGCTTGATCTGTTGCATTATGCACAAGGGCTGGGTTTGACAGCCACAAGGTCCTCTCCTTTTCCCTTTGTGCAGATTTTATAGGACTTCTACCTTGTTCTGCTACTGGATGAAGAAGGTGGAGCAAGCCAAGAAACGCAGGCCCTGTGATAGCAGACAGGCCTGACCCATTATCTAGGAGATCTTAATGTTGTTTTAATATTGTTTTCATGCAATTGCTCTTAAATTGCCAGATAATCTAATTCAAATGGGAATATTTCTCCTCCCAAGCAACAGTTCATTGTCCTTAAGAGCCCCAAACCCGGGGTCTGCTCAGCAGGGAGGAATGTCCAGGGCTGACAGAGGGCTGGATGATGGTCCTGGGACAAAGTCAGGCTTTTTAACCCTTTCACTGCCCACACTGCATTAAATCTGGTATCCTGCTAATTATCAAGCAGAGTCATTAACTGCCCCGAGCCCAGATTTGGCTCCCAGCCCCCGTGTCCCAGCAGCCCACCACAGATGCTGGGCTGTGATGACACCACGACAGGAGTTCAATCACTGGGGTGGCACATCCCCAGAATTTCTCTGACTTGAAGCCACACCTGATGCTGCTGAACATCTGCAGGTCTAAATTTGCACCAGTTTGCACTGCATTTCTATGGGGGGAAAAGCAACAGCCCCACATGTGACATGTTCACATATAGAAAGTTCACTTATAAAATATTCACATATGAGATGTTCGCTAATAAAATCTTCACATACAAAATGTTCACATGTGAAATGTTCACTTATAGAATGTTCACTTATAAAATCTTCACATACAAAATGTTCACATGTGAAATGTTCACTTATAGAATGTTCACTTATAAAATATTCACTTATAAAATACTCACATATAAAGTGTTCACGTGTGAAATGTTCACTTATAGAATGTCCACATATATAATGTCCACTTGGAAAATATTCACATACAAAATGTTCATATGTAAAACGTTCCCATGTGAAATGTTCCCATATATAACATTCCCATATAAAATGTTCCCATATTTAATGTTCACTTATAAAACATGTTCCCTTTCAAGAGGCATCCCCTGAGGGTGCTGCCCAGCATGGGCACCTTGGGGAGTGGAGGTGTTACTGGGGTGTTACTGGGCTGTCACTGGGGTGTTTGTCCCTCCCCCAGTGTCGCAGCATCGGGAGCCCCATCTGAGCTCTGATATTGGGGTGTTACTGGGGTGTTACTGGGCTGTTACTGGGGTGTTACTGGGGTGTCACTGGGGTGTCACTGGGGTGTTATTGGGGTGTTACTGAGGTGTCACTGGGGTGTTTGTCCCTCCCCCACTTTTGCAGCATTGGGAGCTCCATCTGAGCTCTGTCACTGGGGTGTTACTGGGGTGTGACTGGGCTGTCACTGGGGTGTTACTGGGTTGTCACTGGGGTGTTTGTCCCTCCCCCACTGTTACAGCATCGGGAGCCCCATCTGAGCTCTGATATTGGGGTGTTACTGGGGTGTTACTGGGGTGTTACTGGGCTGTCACTGGGGTGT